>JALIGW010000003.1:58762995-58765495 GCA_023053685.1 Diadophis punctatus similis
TCAGTCCCATAAACCAGCCTCATCACCCGCCTCCCACGTCTCTCTGGACAATCCAGACGTACGCTTAAGGGAAGGGGATGTCTGGGGGACATCGAGAGCCAGCAGACCCCCCAGCCGTCAAGGGGTCCCCACAGCATCTGTTCCTGACCCACTTGATGACCCGGCGGTACAAAAGCGGATGAATGAGGCTATTCGGAGGGGGATTGAGGCAGCAGTACAGGCAATGGCAGGCCCCTTTCGACCTGCAGAAGGACGGAGAGCCCCTTCCCCCATTCCCCTGGAGCCGGCCCAAGTTTCCTCGGATGACATGGACGATGAGGACTTCTCAGTGCACAGTTCCCCCATTCCACCGGGGAATCTGGACAAAGAGGAGGGCGAACTGGATGAGGGACCGTTGGGGGATGATCACCTCCAACCTCTGCTCTCCGAGGATGAAGACCTGGCCCCCGAACCATCCACGTCCACCGCCCTTTTCCACCCCAGCCTTTTCCGGTCTCTATTACATAAGGCCAGAACAACCGCGAACATTCCGCCTTCCCCAGCGGATCCCCAAGGGACGACTGTTTCAGGGGACCCCATTTTCGGGGAGGCCTCTACCTCGCACGCAGAGGTGATACCAACACCTACCCTCTTCGTGGAGGCCATCACTAAACAATGGCAGTCCCCCGCATCGGGGCCACTTCCAAACGCCCTGGATAAGCGTTACTTTAACGTTTCCTCTCAACTGGCCCAACATCTTCCGGTGCCCCCTGTGGACCCTCCAGTACTGGCCCTGTATTCTAGCGCTCCGGTTCCAGGAGACCCTGATGACCTACTGCGCCCGGAGGAGAAACGCATGGAGTCCGTCCTCCAACGTACCCATCAAGCGGCCGCCTGGGCAGTCAAGGCGTCCACGACGGCTTCCTTTTTTTGCCGCACTTCGCTAAAATGGCTGCATGGCCTACAGGACCATATTCCCCAGGCCGACACCAGGGCACACCATGACATTAACCGCTTGATCGCAGCCGCCCAGTTTTCGTCTGACACCACCCTACAGGCGGGTCGTTTTGCGGCCAGGTCAATGGGAGGCGCCGTAGTTGCCAGGCGGATGCACTGGCTTCGGAGCTGGCAAGCTGAGCTCCGTCATAAATGGAAGCTCGCGGCGGCTCCGATTACGGGTCAGTCCCTCTTTGGTCCAGCACTTGACCGTATTACCACCGAAACGAAAGACAAACGCAAAGTGCTCCCAAATTATTCCAAAAAACCTTACAACAAGTCACCGTTCCGTCGCGCCCCAAGGGCCGCGGACACATCTTACAATAGATCCCAGGGCCAATACAGCTCCAGCCAGGCTCAGCATGGCTCTTCCCAGGGACAGTACGGTACCTCTCAGGGACAGTATGTTCCTCGCCAACGGTCAGCTTCCGATCGGCCATTCCGGGGTGGGCATTCCAAACGGCCCTTTAGAGGAGCCGGTGGTCGCCCTTACCGCCGGTACAAGTAAGCCTGCAACGATCCCTCCCATTGGGGGTCGCCTGGCACTCTTTGCCAGTCGATGGGAGGAAATCACCAATGACGCATGGGTTTTGCAAACCCTGTCGTCAGGACTGTACCTGGAATTCATCTCCACCCCCCCGAGGTTTTTCTTACGCTGCCCCTTGTCTTCAAACAGCTCCAAACGGGTCCTCGTAGATCAGGCTATTCAGCACCTGCTGGATATTAGAGCCATCCAGCGGGTGCCTGAGGACCAGCAGGGGCAAGGATTTTATTCCATCCTGTTTGTGGTTCCGAAATCCTCGGGGGGATGGAGAGCAATTCTCGATCTAAAACGCCTTAATAGATACGTGAGGTACAGGAAATTCAAGATGCACACCCTGCAATCAATTTTGGCGGGCATTAGGCGCGGCGACTTTCTCGCCTCAATTGACCTCACGGAGGCCTACCTCCATATTCCGATTCACGAATCTCATCGCCAATTCCTCAGATTTTGTTATGCAGGGGTGCACTATGAATACCAGGCGTTGCCCTTCGGCCTGTCATCAGCGCCAAGGGTATTTACCAAGGTTCTGGCCGCCTTGGCAGCCCACCTCAGGGCTATTCCCGTGCGTGTTCAGTGTTACCTGGATGACATACTTATCCAGTCCTCTTCCCTGTCTCAGGCTCAGCAGGACATCCAGGTAACCCTCAACACACTGGAACACCACGGGTTCCTTGTTAATCTAGGTAAGAGCCAGTTGTCCCCCTCCACGAGGGTCACCCACTTGGGGGCAATTATTGACTCTCTGGAGTGCAGGGTCTACCTGTCCCAGGAACGGAGAGACAGCATATTGGAACTAGTCCAGCACGTTCTGGCCCAAACTAGGGTTCCCCTAAACCAGCTGTCATCCCTCCTGGGGAAGATGATTTCCGCGATACATATCGCCCCATGGGCGCACCTGCACTCCAGAGACCTTCAATGGTTTCTTCTCCCTTTTCAGCGGGCAAATCGCAGCAACTCCCCCGCACGGGTCCGGCTGCCTGT
>JALIGW010000003.1:58770495-58972995 GCA_023053685.1 Diadophis punctatus similis
CTTTTGTGATCTTCTGACAAGCAAAGTCAATGGGGAAGCAAGATTGACCTAAAAACCATATTACTAACTTAACAACTGCAGTGATTCACTAATAACTGTGGCAAGAAAAGTCATAAAATGGGGCAAAATTCACTTAACAAATGTCTCACTTAGCAATAGAAATTTTGGGCTCAATTGTGATCATATGTCGAGGACTATCTGTATTTGTCTTTTTAAATACTTGTTGCACTTTATGGGATGAAGAGTTTCAAAATATAACATGGAGAGAATTCTAATTCATTTGGAAACACTGGACGGCTTATGTTTTCATTTGATTTTTGGATCTAGATTAATGAAATTTGCAGTTTTACATGATTTCTTTAATAGTATTAGGTGTGTTTGATCTATTTTAACTTTGACTTTGACTGACTCTCCTTACCATCTGTGTTTGCATCTCCTCACTTCCTTCCTTAATTCAAAGTACATTCCAGACTTGTTCCAAGAGATCCCTCAACTATCTGGAGGAGATCTAGAAAATATGCAGATGTCATAGGACTGCATTCTCCTGGAGATGTTCTTTCAGCAAAAGATGGACAGAATCACCCAAAATTTTTATGGATTACATGCAAGAGGGAATGGGGTGCAAGACTTTGCAAACTCTCCAAGCTTGTGCATGTTTGCAAATATTCAAAGCAGGTAGCATAATTCCTAAAATAGGATCTTTATATTGCCTCCTGCAAAGCTTATCCAGAACTGAGGAAAGACAAGTAGCTGTTGTGAAGAAGCAGACGTTCATTTTGAATGGGGGAAAAAAATCAATAGCAATAGCAATAGCAATAGCAATAGCACTTAGACTTATATACCGCTTCATAGTGCTTTACAGCTCTCTCTAAGCGGTTTACAGAGTTCAGCATATTGCCCCCAACAATCTGGGTCCTCATTTTACCCACCTCGGAAGGATGGAAGGCTGAGTCAACCTTGAGCCGGTGAGATTTGAACAGCTGAACTGCCGAACTAGCAGTCAGTTGAAGTAGGTTGCAGTGCTGCTTTTAACCACTGCGCCACCTCAACCGAGGACTATACTTATATCTTGGTGGTATTTTAGAAAATGCTTCTTTCTCCATGTCCTAGAACCATGATGGCAAACCTATGGCACGCGTGCCAGAGGTGGCATGCAGAGCTCTCTCTGTGGGCACGCGTGCTGTCGCCAGCTGTTCTTCTGCTAGCTGATCTTCGCGTGAGCCGGAGCCCTGGAAACCAGAAGAGCAGCTGATGACGGTGCGTGCATGCACATCGGCCAGCTGGTCTCCGAGTTTCCAGGACTCTGGCGCGCACGCACACATGCACACACGCGTTCCGATTTGGGCACTCAGTGCCGAAAAGCTTCGCCATCACTGTCCTAGAACAATCTTTTCTTTTTAAAAAAATATTCCTGATTTATGAAAAGAAACTAATGGTCTGTGTAACGGATCTATACAAGCAGTAGATGGACAGCCATCTGTTATGGATGCTTTAAATTGGCTTCCTGCCCAGAACAAGAAGCTGAACCTGATGGTCAAACATTAGAATGTGTGTAAGCCATCAATTTCTAAAAAATCAATATCTCCATAGACATCTACAATCCTTTTAGAAGTTGGAAACCAAAGCATTAGAGATGTGCTCAACCAAGTAGATTGGAACAATAAAAAAATTAAAAGAAACTTGAATTCAGTTTAAAAACACAGCAATCATATAAAGTGTGAAATTGGGTTGTGACATCTCTTAAGAATTCGCTCATTTTTTCTCTCTCTCTGAGAGAAAAAATTTCAGAGGTGGCTATAGACAGCAACATAATGAATGAATGAATGAATGAATGAATGAATGAATGAATGAATAAATGAACAAAGCAACTTTACAAATGTATAATAAAAAGGGAACTTTTTTCATGGGGGTGAGGAAGAGAGAATAGAGAAGCAAATATCATTAAAATGATAAAGATTCATTGGACAGTTGCCTGATTTTTCTCATTTCCTTTGGTTTCAAATTTTGGCAAGGAAGGACAATAATAAAATAAATAAATTGTTTACAGAGTGCAGACGTTCCCTTTTCCCACCCCCACCCCCGATGTGACTCATGGATTTTGTTGCACAGAAAGATGGTGTGATAACTTAGGTAATTTTATTTTACCTTTGTATTTATGTAAGTCCAAAGGCAAATGTACTTATTTGTTTTACTTTTGCCTGTTCCACAAGACAAAGTGTAGTTTTTCCACCGATGTCATTTATCTTCTCTCTTCCCTCTCTCTTCCCCTCTCAACGAATTAAGTTGTCCCTGGTTTTTTTTGCTACAATCCCTTCATGTTTATAAGTTTAATAGGGGGTCTATGGAGTGAAATGAAAAGCACATGGTTCTGTATTTTTACACACAATTAAAGAAATATCATATGGCAGATGAATGATGTTGTTTATGGAGTCATGGCTTTTACTGAAGGACATCCTTAACGATTCAGAATTAAATCTTTCAAAATAAGCTTTGTGTTTCACCTATTGATATCAGAAAGATATCAATAGGTGTATTGTATTTGATTCTGGGGAAACTATTTCCTAAGTTAATTCTAAGGCAAGGCATAATTCAACGCGCAGGTTACTGCAACCCATGAAAGTAAATTAAAGGTAATGCTAGATTATATTTCATATTTATATTGTGTATCAGCAGAAAGTTGTATTATCTGTAAAAAAATTGTCCCTAAAGCACAGTGTCCTTATTATTAAAAAGCAGAACTGAGAAATACAATGTACACATCAAGCAAAAAGATTGCGTCAGAATCGCCCCAATGAATCTGATTTATATCAAAATGCTGTGCACGTACAAACAAGCACTTATGCAGAGACAGACAGAGAAAAAACAGAGGGACGATGGGGTTAGTTGCAAATTTAGAAATCATGGCTATAATTTAAACATACCTAATGAATTTCACTATAGGGTAGAAACATGTGACTACATGATTATGTCTCTGCACAATTTACTGCCAGGTGCTGAGTGTTGATGGGAAGATCTCTGCTATTATATACTTTTCATTAAATTAGATTTAAATTATGCTTTGAATTGAACAATATCAGCCAACCTATCTGGAAAAGTGATTTGGAATGGCAAAGCAACTGGGTAAAATTCTGAACTTTTGTTTTTTCCCCCCAATGTAAATTTTGATCTATAGGATTAGTAAATAAACATTGTTTCATATAAAACTGAGTTACTGAGATTGGACAATTCTGGATAGAATTTAAGTTGGCATTGGCAGAATGGGTTTGGTCCAGGCGTGGGTTGCTCAGTTACCGATGCTGGTGCACTGCACGTGCATCTCCACGTTTTGGGCACATGTGTGCTTGCTACCCACATGTGCCCCCTCGCACGATTTTGGTTCTGCGCATGCGTGGAAGCAAGATCTTGCCAAAATCTTGTGAGGGGACATGCGCGTGAGAGAGATTTTGGCATGATTTTGCTTCCGCGTATGTGTGGAAGCAAAATCTCACTGAAATCTTGCGCATGCGCATGTCCCCTCACGAGATTTCAGCGCGATTTTGCTTCCGCACATGCGCAGAAGCAAAATCGCCCAAAAATTCTCACAAAATGATGGCAACGTGCGCGACGGACCGGCGAAGACAGCTCCGGAGCAGTCGCACGCAAATTGCGCAATCGGCTGCTCCCTACCGGAGCTACGCACCGGACAGCTCTGGTAGGAACCCACCACTGGTTTGGTCTGAAAGAAAGGAAGAAAATTTCTCCCTTCCCTTCTGTTTTCAAAATCTGGAACCATATCATTACAAACAGATGGGGCATAATAGGAAAGATAAGAGCGAAATATTATTATGAAAATAATGCAGCATTAGCAGAATTTGTATCTTGATTGTACTGGTGTATTCTATGTATCTCCTAGTTGATGGGCATATTACATTAAATACAAGGTGGTCTTTTGCTTAGAGATCCATGTTTGCATAGAATAACATGGAAAAGTTTGTGATAAAACTGGACTTCAATTGCACTTATGCCAAACTGTCCCCAATATGTCAAAATTAACCAGTATTGTTAAGTATTGTCTTGTTAACACAAGTCATTTTTAAGCTAATGAGCCTCCTGCCTGCTGGCTGCCTGCAATTTGGCAGTTCAAATCTCACCAGGCTCAAGGTTGACTCAGCTTTCCATCCTTCCAAGGTGGATAAAATGAGGACCCAGATTGTTGGGGGCAATATGCTGACTCTGTAAACCGCTTAGAGAGGGCTGTAAAGCACTGCGAAGCAGTTTATAAGTCTAAGTGTTATTGCTAAGGAGAATAGGACAAGAAAATCCTGCTGATGATGTTACCTAGTCTGGTAACAAAACATTCAGAAACTAAATTGAAACAGGCTTGGAGAGCAAAATCTAAAAATCTAAAAGCAAAGTCTAAAGCAAAATCTAAAAGCCGAGCTACAAATATTTTCTATTATTTCTAACTAGTATTGTCCCTGCTATCAGCAGGGAAGACTGTATTAGAATCAGCGGTGGGTTGGTACCGGTATGGTATGGTTCTATGAACCGGTAGTGGCGGTGGTGGGAGGCTCCGCCCAACCACCCCGAATGCTTCTGCGCATGTGCAAAAGTGTTGCACGCACACGCGAGCGCACACACGAACCAGTAGCAATGGGATTTAGAACCCATCACTGATTAGAATGGACATTACTAGGGACTGCAACATGGTCTACTTTCTCCTCTTACTAAGAATCATTAAGTGAAAGCCTTGGTTGATTGAAGCCATGATGAGAACAGGTGGGATACAAGGATTCTTTGATTCTGCATCCCAGTGTCCCAGATTATACCATGAGAAAACTCAAGCTTTAGGCCAAGAGGGAAAGCCACAGATGTTGCTTAATTATAACTCCAGCTATATCTGGCAGCTATAGGTTCCCATCGCTGCTTCAGGCTCTTGGGTCTACTTTATTCGCATATTCTCTAACTTAAAAGGATTTGTATTATTAAAATCTATTTCTTCCTCATAACTTGCAATGATGAGTCTATAAATTTTAATGTATATAATAAGGTTATAAATACTATCTGCTTCCATCAGGTTATATTTATTTATTTATTTATTTATTTATTTATTTATTTATTTATTTATTTATTTATTTATTTATTTATTTATTTATTTATTTATTTATTTATTTATTTTAATCTTGCCTTTGTAATTTTTTTTATAAACTATTCCGTGTCGAATATATCTAATACCCCTTCCTCCTCCTATTTTTTACTTTTCAATAAATTATAATATAGTAAACATTATTAAATATTATTTATATTTAAATATCAATGTAAATATTTATGTTAATATAAATTACAAACATATTTTATTTATATATTTTATAGCATATACTTAAAATATATTTTATAAGGATGGTAAAATCTTTCTTCCTTTACATACAAATTATTTATTATTCCTTCTCTAGTAGTACATAAGATGCAAAAAGAATATTTGATTGGTTATGTGACATAAAGTTGGGCTCACCTCTGTAGTGACTTCTCCTGGATGAGATCTATGGACTCCCCAAAAAGTTTGGTTACAGTTATTTCTTTCTTTCCTTTCCTTGGGAAAAAAAACAAGTTGAATTATATCAAAAGAGAAAATTAATTTGTTTTTAAACCTATTCTCTAAATCAGCGGTTCTCAACCTGTGGGTCGTGACCCCTTTGGGGGTCGAACGACCCTTTCACAGGGGTCACCTAAGACCATAGGAAAACACATATTTCCGATGGTCTTAGGAACTGAGACACTGCTCCTCTATCCGTCTCCAGGCGGGTCTACCCACATGCAAATAGACTATTGCAAAAAAAATCTGTACCATGGAAACTTCTGAGCATGCGCAGAAACTGAATCCATGCGCAGAAACTGAGCATGGATCACCATCTTGTTTTCGGCTTTGTTTTTCAATTAAAATTTTTTGGGGCACTCTGCATGCGTGTGCACGCAAAGTGCGCGGCCATGCAACGCAGGAGCAAGCGAACCAGCAGTGAGGTAAGTTAGAACCCACCCCTGAGTTTCCTAATAATCTTATTATTTTATGGTTGGGGTCATCATAACATGAGGAACTGTATTAAAGGGTTGCGCGGCATTAGGAAGGTTGGAAACCACTGCTCTAAATCATCTATTGAAGGGCATGTGAACTCTCTGAATGTTTGATTAGAATATATAAAAAATATTAATATTTTTTTAAAAAAATCTGTGTAATAACAAGCTAGAGCTTTTCTGTTTGGTTTCTCCTTTTTAAAAAAGCATTCACCATTTGGCCAAAGTTGCCCATTAGAGTTGAAGAAGAAAACCCTCCAAATGAAAAATTGGCACATAAATTAATGACTGCTGAAGTTGGCAATGCTTCCTAGGAAACTGTGGTCCTTGTGGCGTTTGTATTTAGAACTTCATCAAAGCTTCAAGCCTCCATTCAAAATAACAGCTGAAAAGCAAAGATACAAGAGAAAGAGAAGGAAAATGTGTCCAGAATACCAGGTGCAGAGAAAAACCAAAAGGTTATTAGGAAATTGTAGCTGTGTTCAAGTTTCATTCCAATGAAACAATCTTTTTAATGTATAAGGGGGGGAAAACAGTCTTTTGAGATTCAGTGAGTTCTGTTTCAATTTTCCTTCCTCTAATATTAAATTGGAAGTGAAAGTAAGAGTAAGGTCAGAAAAATCCACAAAAGTGGACATAGCCAAGCTGAACTTAGGAAAAATTTAGCTCTCTCTGAATGACTAAATTGTGTTAAACAACAGAGTTTCTTTTGGCCAAACTTGATTAAAACCCAAATTTGATTATTTCTCTGAGGTGACATGTGTTCAGGTTCACGCTCGTAAGATAATCCCCTGAAGCTCGATCTTTTTTTATATATTTTATTTCATACAGCAGCTTCTTTGAACTGTGAGCTTCGCATATATTGGACCAGATTTCAGCTTTCATGAGCAAAAAAATAACTTTTACCCTTGACATTACTCGGAATGTCCTTGACACAGAGCTAATAGAATCAAAGGCGGGTTCAAGTCATCGGGCAGTTGCCAACACATTCTCTCACTGAGCAGATTAGTCTGCAAAGCAAAAATGTGGAGAGAATCATGTAATTGGGACATTAGACATACAAACAGTATCTTTCTCTCTTTAAGGGGAAAATAACATATTATGCCATGGTCCAGCTGCAAATCCTCATTTTAGGGCTGGGAAAGAAGCAATGTTGCTCTTCCCTTATTTTTAGTGGTTTAATAGCTAGAAGGAAACTCTGATGGGGTGGGCAGAGCTTTTCAACTGGATTGAGCTTTTAAAATGACCATATTTTTGGTCATTTCTTCCAAACGACTTGACAGCTATTTCTGACAACGTTGCCCTGAGCAAATTCTCCACCTTTCCTGGAGTGATTCAGATCTGGAGCTGTCATAGAGTTGGTTCAAAGTGATAATGTCACAGATTTGGAAGAGGCCATTTAGACCACACAGATGCAAAAGCTTAAGGAAAATACTGCCTGGCATATCCTAGCCACTGTGTGTTGCTAACTGCAGTGGTGTTGAATGATTAAGGAAGAACTGAAAGATGGAAAAGAAAGGAGGCACAAAAATTATCGAATAGAATTCTGGAAAGTAAAGGTTGAATGGATTGGACATATTTACATATGTAAGCCACTTAGGATTCATGAGGATTGTGACAGATAAACAATGAAGACCACCACCAGAACAACAATGGTGTTCAATCGGGGGACCAAAAATTGACTAAGCTCAATCATGGTAGGTATTAAGTCAATTGTAAGGTTTACTCTAGAGGCCAAAAACAAGACCAGGGAAGCATCTGAAAGGATCAGCTAAAGCCTAGAAGAATTGAAGGAAATTTGACCAGAGATAGGCAGTCAATATCTTGTAGAATCCACCAATTTTTCCAAAAGTCTACACTTCAGAAATATGATAATTTAGTGCTTACTTTTTGTTTATCAAATATCCCATTTAAAGACAAAATTAAGTTGAATATGGTAACTATTTGCAACAGTTTGTTTAGTTTGGTTGAGAGGGAAAATAAACCATTAGGGTAAAATCTATACATGGGAATGTCCAGGCTAATGGGGTATCTGAATGAACCCCCACCAGAGACAGATTATCAATTGTACTTATTCTTGCATTTCATTTCTGCCCTAAGCATTGCTTTTCATTCTACATAGGTTTTGTTGGTTTTGTTCTAGCCTTCTTTGCTTTTACCCTTTTCTGCCAATTTGCTTCATGCTATACTCACTGTTTGAAATGGAAAGTAGACTTTTGGTGCATATGGATCTAGGGCCGTGATGGCGAACCTATGGCACGCGTGCCACAGGTGGCACGCAGAGCCATATCTGAGGGCACTTGAGGCATTGCCCTATGTCAGCTCCAGCGCGCATGTCTGCGCTGATTTTTGGCCTTCCAGAGGGTGGTGGGGAGGTTGTTTTTCACCCTCCCCAGGCTTCAGGAGGTTTTTCTGAAGCCTGGAGATGGTGAAAAACAGCCCAACAACCCAACCGGAAGTTCGGAAATGAACTTCTAGTTGGGCCGTTGGGCCGTTTTTCACCCTCCCCAGGCTTTAGGAAAGCCTCTGGAGCTTGTGAATGGCGAAAAACAGACCCAACAGGCCTACCGGAAGTTCAAAAACGAACTTCTGGCTGGGCCATTTTTCACCATCCCCTGGCTTCAGGGGGCTTTCCTGAAGCCTGGGGAGGGTGAAAAATGGCCCAAAGCCCAACCGGAAGTTCATTTCCGAACTTCCGGTTGGGCCACTGGGTTCGTTTTTCACCATCCACAGGCTCCAGAGGCTTTCCTGAAGCCTGGGGAAGGCGAAAACGACCTCCCCCGCCCTCTGGAAGGGCAAAAATCAGCTGGAATCCATTTTTCGTCATCCATAGGCTCCGGAGGCTTCAGTGGGCCCTGTGCGCATGCGCGGGGGGCAGCGCAGGGCTGGTTGTGTGCACATACACGGGGGAAGGGCCTTGCATTATGGGTGTGGGCATGCGCGCTCATGCGCTATCGCACACGCCCTTTTGGCACCCGAGCAAAAAAAGGTTCGCCATCACTGATCTAGGGTATAATATCATTCTCTAGATTAAATTCTGCAGAGGATGGTAAGAGATAATTTTCAGCTAATACCAGAATGACTGAATAGTGATTTATACTCCAGATTGATGGCCTTTCAAGATTGTTTTTCTGGTGCTGCTAAGCCTGCAAGCCTCTGGTACGCTTTCTATCTCCAAGCTGGCCTTGTGTGATTCCAGCCCTCTTCTCAAGACACATCAGATGCAACAAATTCATCTGGGCCTCTTCCTCTTTTGATTGTGGAATTGTGCTGATTTCCCCAAATTCCCCGATTTCCTGATCCCCACTGAATTTAATAAGGCTTATCTCTAAGTAGACTATCCGTGTAATTTATACTTAATGAATCAAAGTAGTCAGATTCATTCCACATACAATAGCGTCCATCCTTTGATTTTGCAATCATTTATTTTCCTTGCTTTATTTGTTCATTTATTTATTCATTACAAAAAAAAATCCCCCGTTTCATGCCAGGCTGAAAAATAGAACTGAAATGTCTTAGATCACTATCCTGCACATGCTTTCCAAGAAGGAAAACTGAGATCAAATGCATCTTATATCCAAGGGCATTAGTATAAGATCACAGCCTCAGTCACAAAATGCAACTTTATTTTTTTTTTAATAACTGTTAGTCAGTGCTATGGCATATTTCAGTACATTTCATACATAATATTTATATCTTGACTGTATTATGGATACCAATACTTTCTCCAGGTGTAGGTGTATCTTCAGTTTCATGCAATGCTAAACATATTCCTGAGAAGTGAACTCACTGAGTTTGGTGAAAATTTCAGGTGAATGAAGCCCCAAAGCCCCAGTTGAATAAACAAAACTGAATACTTTCTCCCAGCTCCCAAAATATTTAAGCACACAGTACCCTTTTCAAATGAAAAGAGAGAGGGGGGAGAAGCTTCTTTGTAGATCATAGGTTAGATAAGAATGCTCCCTTCTCACCTTTTTCGCTTTGTGACGGCACAGAGAAACTTGGCTAGCATTTGAAAGGCATAAATTAGGAGAGGCGGAGCTTAGAAAAGGCCCCTTTGAGCCCCAGCATAAAAGAGTTCAAATGCTGAGCTTTCAGCTGTTTGAGATAAAAGTTCTATGGCTTTCCAATCTTCCTTTTTGCTTCTGCCAATAACCAGGGGGAGGGCTTTGAGCAATTTACTGCCAAGGAAATAACAGAGATAAATAAAGCAGAATAAATACACACTCGGACTGAATAGATAGTAATTCTATCTGACTATTGAAAATATCAAAGGATACATCTCTGTCTTTTTACACTCACACACATCCACCCACCCACCCACCGAGGGAGGGTAGTATTTGAAGTATAAAAGCTGCCTTTGCCCATATGACTATAGGACTGGATTATTTGAGGGATGGCTTCTCTCCAATTACATTGTTCTGTCCCATTAGAACTAGCAGGAGACTCATATTATGAGACCAGTCTACAAAAGAGTGTAGAGGATAACTTTTTCTGTAGAGGTGCCTGTCCTAACATTATCCCCACCCCAGTCCCTAAATTGGGCCTGACCCACTCAGCCTTACAAAGTGATATTTGTAGCTCAGGTTTGAGACGAAGAATCCTGGATGCTCTCCAAGCTTGGTTGATTTCTTGCTGAAGTTCATTACTCACACTAGGTAACATCATGGGTTTGTTCTCTTTTTATATTCAGGACAAGCCACCAGTGTATAAAATGAGAGCAAACCCCACTCCTTTCTATCACTGATAATGTTACCTAGCTTGGTAGTGAAATGCCATCAAGAAAACAACCAAGCTCAGAGAACAGCCAGGTGCCACCACTCAGCTTTTATTTAAGAGGTTATTTTTTTATCACAACGTGATTATTTTTTTATAAATAGCTCAAGGCAATGAACATATATAATACAACTTCTTCCTGCATTGCCAACAACAAGCTTGTGACGTGGGTTGAGCTCAGATAGAGTGCCCAGCCCCAAATCACTCAGCTAGGTTTTCATGCCAAAGGTTGGATGAGAACTCAGAGTCTCCTGGTTTTTAGGCCAGCTCCTTAACCACTGAAGATGTGGCTCTGCCATCGGGCCTGGGGTTTGGGCAATGGTGGGGAGCTATTACAATGGCTGTATGGAGCTGAAATAGAATGAATTCTGCTGCTTCTCATGAATTTATGTTTTTTAATTTGATTAGACAGATTTTATATGTTTATAGATTAGGTTTTTAATTGTTTATACTTATTATGGGACACCAAGACTCACTTAGATAAAATGGTTGGCCATGCAAGTTGTCATCACCATCTGGTTCACTGATGTTGCTATACCTGGTGATATTAGGATTGAGGAAAAGCAACTGAAAAAAATTGCAAACTACCAGGACTTGCAGATTGAAGTTGAATGCTTATAGAGAAAGAAATCTATTGTTATATTTTATTTATTTATTTTATTTTGTTTGTTTGTCAAACATGTACAAGATAGTAGGTGTTTGTATAAACATAACATAAGCAAAGAAGTACAGATAAATGAGGACAATAGGACAGTAAGACAGGGACAGTAGGCACAGTGGTGCGCTTATGCACGCCCCTTACATACTTCTTAGGAATGGGGTGAGGTTGACTGTAGACAGTCTAATGTTAAAGTTTTGGGGGTTTGGGGAAGAAACCACAGAGTCAGGTAGTGCATTCCAGGCATTGATCACTTTGTTGCTGAAGTCGTATTTTCTGCAGTCGAGTTTGGAGCAGTTTACATTAAGTTTGTATCTATTGTGTGCTCGTGTATTTTTGTGGTTGAAGCTGAAGTAGTCATTGACAGGTAGGACATTGTGGTAGATTATTTTGTGAACTACATTTAGATCAGATCGAAGGCGACGTAGTTCTAAATTGTCTAAGGCCAAAATTTCAAGTCTGGTGGAATAAGGTATTCTGTTGCGAGATCAATCATGACTGGAGCCCTAGGAGTAATACATAAAGGACTTCCCCAGTATTTGGAAATTTTGAAGTTATTGGATCTGAACAACCTAATTTTACAACAACAACAACAAAAAGAAAAACAACACTTGAACACCTTTGGCATTGACAAAATCACCATTGGTCAATTACAAAAGCCAGGTTTACTTGGAACATTTCTTTGACAATACCTTTAGCACCATTGAATAACAATGGTTGCCTATCCCAGATGCTTGGGAGAGACTTGATAGGTGGACAGAAATGCTAATCCAGTCTAAATGTCTGGTTGACTATGTGACAAACAATAATAATTGTTGAAGGGGGAGGGGCATTTCTTATTCTGTTTCATTTTGATTTTTAAGGATATTTATTACTAAGGACTTTTGATTTATATCCATTGTTTTTATATTTTTAATCTATTATTATGTCTGCCTACAGTCATATCTAACAAACAAAAAGTTTCTAGTCTTTTTTTAAAAAAGGATGAAAATAATTCATGATTAATACAATCTCAGAATCTTAAAGCATATCCACATTGTAACCACATTGCATAGTTCTTACTTTTCCATTGGGATGTTTTTTTCTTTAATGTCTATCAATGAGCCACTGTATTGTTTTTCCTGTCAAAATCTGAGATGGAAGGATTTTCACTCAAAACACTGTAAAACACTGAGAAAGAAGAGTTTCAACCCCAATTTTATCCAAAGGTAAAATTCAACCTCAAGAGACTGGAAAACAATAAAATGGTGGCCCCCCCTTTTTTTTAGTCCAGTAGGAAATAAACTAGCTTAGGGCATGAAAAATAATCTATTGAAGGAAACCTCTTTTTCCCTTATTAAAGGAATGAATCATAACATACAAATGAAGTATGTTCCTGTTTGCTGTATGTTTGGTACTCTAACAAACAGCTATTGATTTGGGGAAAACAATTACAAAGTGGAACTATTGTAAGAAATAAACAAGAGAATTCCGGTTGCAAAGTCTTTCTTCAGGCAATTTTAGCATTAGAACACCAAGAGAGATCAGTTGTCCAGAGTGAGTGAAGGGAAAGAAACTTGCCCACAAAACTTTATTTTCTGGAAGTGATGCATGTTTAGGCATGAACTAACAGATTTGCTGGGATGGGTTCTGCAGCCAGCACAAACAAGTGAAAAAGAGTGATTGCTTGTATGGAATGAGGCAAGGAAGACATTCCATAACAAAACATCTGCCCTGGAAGCCAACCTTGATTTCTGAGATGTGAGTCGACACTGATTGCCATATATTACCCCTTTCCCAAAACAGGAAGACGAGACTTAACCCACATTCTAAGATAATCTAACTTTTCCAAATCTCCCTGCTGCTAATTCTTCTTGCTTCTTTGTTTGGAGAGGTGGGTGTGAGGGACTCACAGAACTGTGATAGAAATCCTACTTGGCTATTTTGCAATGAGAAGACTTTTAAATTTATACAGATCTGTCTTATGTAGAGGCCTTTAGAGCTAAAGGCAATGAAAACATTGTTGAAAAAAACAACTGAACATGCCGTCACAGGAATTATTGTTGTAGTATTGCTCTTACTATTATTGTTCCTGTGGAAAACCAGCCTCGCTTTTTATAGGGTTCTAAAATATAATTTACTGTGAAGCCATATTAATCATAACCATCTTGTGTATATTTGCCCTTCACTTTAATTTAGACTGTATTCAAGCCAATGTTTGTTCAGTCCAAGGCTGTGACTTGTTTTATAGAAGAAACCAGCTCATAGAAGAGCAATGACCCTACCTGGCTGTAAAGTCAACATTTATAGCTATAATTTCTGATTTCCAAAGACCTAAACCTCATGCTGAGAACTTTGAACATCATTTAAGACTTCTTGGAATGTGTTTATGAGAGGGAGGGAAGAATCCAAAGCCACTTAGTAAAAAGCACGAGCAACTATTTTATGCTGGTTTTTCTTCTTCCATAGCCAAACCATACGAATCCTCTAATGATTTCACTAAAAAGTCTTTCTTGGCAGAATCCTGCTTCTCCCTTCCCAACAAAGCAATTTTTTACCAGAATGATCTGAAAAATAAGGAAATCAAAGAGTGTTTCAAATTTAAGATGCAAACCAATATACTAAGTCAAAGCTGAGAGTTTCTACCTGAGGGCAGAGAGCAGAGATGGATGAAAAATGTCTTCTCAGCTCCAAGTGTGACTGATGCGCAGAAGGGGGCCATTGCTAACATTGCTTCATCCATCACGGACTGAAACTGGCAGTAAATCTACAGCAAATCTGAATCAACTGTAGATTAACTCCCTTCTGTTGCAATTGATGGAAGGTAACATAAAGGAGGGAAGAAAAATTGCTTTAAAAAAAAAGAAAACAGCTATATATATATATATATATATATATATATATATATATATATATATATATATATATATATATATATATATATATATATATATATATATATATATATATATATATATATATATATATATATATATAATCTTATTTCTTATTCACTTTTAATAATTAAGTTTACATCTTTACTTATCTGCTTGCATTCATCAACTCCATTCCATAAGATTAGACCACCCTCACTCACATCTAAGAACTAAAGTTAGGTCCTTCCTTCCTTCCTTCCTTCCTTCCTTCCTTCCTTCCTTCCTTCCTTCCTTCCTTCCTCCCTCCCTCCCTCCCTCCCTCCCTCCCTCCCTCCCTCATTCCATTCCATTCCATTCCATTCCATTCCATTCCATTCCATTCCTCCATGTTGTTTAACATTTCTTCCTCCTACATTCAAATTCTCAGTAGTTTGTATGCCATAGTTTGAGCAGTTGGCCGACAGGTATTGACCCTGCCATCCAACATGACTTTAATCACTTATGGCTTTCATATAATAAGATATAGATATAAGAAGATATAGAAGGTGCAGATAGATTACCAACCACTGTAGTTGTATCCATGCCACAAACAGCATTTCCTACTCATGGTAAGGACATTACTGAGGGTTGCTTCCATTATCCATTAAAAATGTTTACTTTTTAAAATCATGTGGAAGAAGCTTTATTTCACTGTTCAGCTTTCAGGACATGCTTTGTTCAAAGCTTCTAAGCAATAAGGAAGCCCTTTCAACATTTGCACATCTTTTCTGTTTAGTTTATTTTTATTTATTTATTTATTTATTTTTGTCAAGTACGTGTTGGTAATATACATAGATATAACATTGTTTATGTACATAAGATGGGTACTGATAAGAGGGAACAGGACAGGGATGGTAGGCACGCTGGTGCACTTATGCACGCCCCTTACTGACCTCTTAGGAATCGGGTGAGGTCAACAGTGGACAGTCTAAGGGTAAAGTTTTGGGGGTTTGGTGACAAATCCACAATGTCAGGTAGTGAGTTCCAGGCATTTACCACTCTGTTGCTAAAGTCATATTTTCTCCAGTCAAGTTTGGAGCGGTTCACTTTGAGTTTGTATCTGTTGTGTGCTCATGTATTGTTGTGGTTGAAGCTAAAGTAGTCGTTGACAGGAAGGACATTGTAGCAGATAATTTTATGAGCTATGCTTAGGTCGTGCCGATTCTTAGCAATGACTTAAGCAGCCTTACCCCAGAGGGTATTAAAGTACCCCTTGATGTATTCTAGTCATTTTGTCCCAGCTGAAGCACACTAGGAGTAAAAAAAAGGTGACAAAGTCTGCAGACCAAATACGTCTACTGAGCTTGATGAATATTTGCTACTAACAACAAACTTGATACTAATGTAATTGCGCTTCAAGAAGTATATATGAAGAAAGAAAACTTAAAACTTTTTGAGAATCCCAAACTAGGTAATTTATATGTGATATTAGTAGTTAGAAAAAAGGGTAGGAAACTGATTAATCTATAGTATGGAATAAAAGTTATGATGGATTGAAAAGAAAGGTATAATTGCGTACTCTGAAAGAACTATGTAAAGACTTTATAACTTATATTGTATAATTAAAAATAGAAGTGCTTGAAATATGGTGTTTAGTTAGAGAGAAAAATAGATATTTAGGGAAATGGTTCACATTTTTATCATATTTGATAATAGTTTTTAGTAGATAGGGGGCTATTCAGTTGTAATAAATAAAAGAAGAGGTACAATGTGGTACTCTGAAGGAATTATGCAAAGACTTTACAGCCTTAACTACTTAGTTAAAAATTAGAAACAATTAAAAATTGGTGTATAGCTAGAGATTAACACAAATGTTTATGGAAAATGTTAATAACTGGTTTATATCTGACAATAGCTTTTGGATGTTAGGGGGTCATTAAAACCCCACTTGTTTGTTGTATGTTTTTTATTGTTGTATTGTTATGTATGTCTAATAAAAAATAATTAAAAAAGAATATTTGCTACTAACTGAAGCTCTTCCTGCCTAAATCTGAGGAGGTCTCTATCTATTTCTTTCTAGGGTGAGATGGATTTTATGTGCAGTATGTATGTATTGGTGGTGGTGGTGGTGGTGGTGATGGTGGTGGTGGTGGTGAGAATAAAGAAAACTAAATATAATCTGGGTCAATATGCCACAAACAATTGCAATTGTGAATATGCCACAAACAATTGCAATTGCAAACCAGTTTTAGTCAATATGGCAACTTAGACATGATATATCTTAGAACATGCGAGTCAAGTGTTCTAATTGCCAGCCAAATAGGAAAACAGACATTATTTAAAATTCAGTAAACATGCAAGTCTGTTTTTAGCCAGATCTGTTGTAAAAACCAGAATCTACTGTGTTCTATTCTTTATTCAGTTTTTAAAGTGTTTGAGAAAATCTTCTGATTGCCTGATGAGTTGAGACAGAACATTGCTACTCAGACTAGCAACCATTCAATACAAACTGTAAAAATCCAAGTTTTGAAGTTTGATATCTAAGTTTTGCAGATCTGAATGTAAAAACATTTTTCTTCTCACTGATCTCCTCTGAATGATTACAAGCTCATCAGTAGATTTGACAGGCAACCATCTCAGTAGATAGGAAGTCAATTCTTCTAATGTTTATCTAAAATGCCCAGAGTCCCTTAAATAGTGAGATAGGCATTGCTTAAATATATTAGATAATTGATAGATGATGATAGATGATGATAGATAGATAGATAGATAGATAGATAGATAGATAGATAGATAGATAGATAGATGATAGATGATAGATGATAGATGATAGATAGACAGAGATAGATAGATAGATAGATAGATGATAGATAGATGATAGATGATAGATGATAGATAGATAGATAGATAGATAGATAGATAGATAGATAGATAGATAGATGATAGATGATAGATGATAGATGATAGATGATAGATAGACAGAGATAGATGATAGATAGATAGATAGATGATAGATAGATAGATAGATAGATGATAGATAGATAGACAGACAGACAGACAGACAGACAGACAGACAGACAGATAGATAGATAGATAGATCAGTTTCTCACCGATTACACTGGTGACGATAACCTAAGGAACCAAGGTTGCTTGTAGCTTTGGAACTTGTAGCTCTGGAACTTCTTTTGGCCAGTATTGTTGAAGATTGGCAGAACAGATTTTTATCATTCTTTGGCAGGAAACATGAAAAGAAACACAAAACATGAAAACTGTACAGCGTCTGTAAGCTTAACTGAATTTTAGAATGAAGAATGATTTGCTAAACTTTCTTTAAGGAACAAATAACCTCCCACTTTGTATTTTGAGCCTTCCATATGTCTAGCATTTGGAGATTACCAGATTGTCCACACTTTATTTACACAATCCCTGTAAAAGTACTGCCCAGCTTGATTCTCCATGCTTATTAGTAAACTTGATCTTAATCTTTCTACTTGGTTCCTGGACAATTTCACAATCCTTGTAAAGATACTGCTGATTTAATTTGCTCTGCCAATAGAAGCAGCATGCAACAAATTCTTGCTCCATCCCAATTTACAATCTCAAGCCAGTCATTATTCCCCCTTCCTACTCAAACACAGCTGTCCTCAACCTTTTTGACACCAGGGATTGAGTTCATGGAAAACAATTTTTCCAAGATGGGGGGAGAGGTACTGGTCCACAGCCCGGGGGTTGGGGACCCCTGCTCAAACACATAGAAGGTCTATATATTGCAATCTATATTACATTTCTCAGAGCAAGAAGCTACAGTTGGCATCTATAAACCCTTCCTGAATCTTGCTTCCAGAGCCTGCAAGCAACAGTGGCTTCATTGGGCAATTCTCTGCTTCAAGCTTATGGCCTCCAGAGTGCGCATCTGGGAAAAAACCATAGAAGAGCATCTGTACAGTATATGGCATTGAGGAACTTCCCCAGTAATGGCATTTCTTTCAGATTGACTGGCTTCACTTCAAGAACACCAATTCATCCCCTAATAGCTACTATTGCAAGCCTTCCCTGCCTTTTCTTAGTTTTCCCATAGAACTCTCTACCCCTGCAATCTCCATTTACATAAGGGCAATCCTTGTTATGCCTCAGGCTTATATGTTGTGGGTCCCAGTGGTGGGTTCCAATTTTTTTACTTCTGGTTCTGTGGGTGTGGCTTGGTGGGCATGGCTTGGTGGGCGTGGCAGGGGAAGGATACTGCAAAATCTCCATTCTCTCCTCACTCCAGGGGAAGGATACTGCAAAATCTCCATTCTCTCCTCACTCCAAGGGAAGATTACTGCAAACTTCCAATTTCCTCCGGATCAGCTGGGACTCGGGAGGCAGAGAATAGATGGGGGTGGGGCCAGTCAGAGGTGGTATTTACCGGTTCTCCAAACTACTCAAAATTTCCACTACCAGTTCTCCAGAACTGGTCAGAACCTGCTGAAACCCACCTCTGATGTGTCCCAGTTGCCTTCAGCTTCATCTGCTTGCTTTATTGGTTGATCATTCCTTTAGTTGTTGCTTGTATTTGTTTTAGTATAAAAATATGGGTTTCGGATGTGGGGGAAGAGGGATCTTAGTATCTTGCTAGACAATTTAGGAGACCCAAAGGTGCTTTTTTTCAAAAGGCAACCGGACTGTTTTTTCCTGGAGGAGGAGGAGGAGGAGGAGGAGGAGGAGGAGGAGGAGGAGGAGGAGGAGGAAGAAGAAGAAGAAGAAGAAGAAGAAGAAGAAGAAGAAGAAGAAGAAGAAGATTTCACTTCTCATCCAAGAAGCTTCATCGGTTCTGGCAGGATGGTGAGGGTGATGGAAGGATTAGTTCTGACAAAATGGGGGAAGAGTTGGAAGGATCATTTTATCAGTTATCTGGTGATGAGCAGATGACTGCAAATAAATATGATGCTTCCAACCCTCCCCCTGTCCTGTCAGAACTAATCCTTCCATCACCTTCACCATCCAATGAAGCTTCTTGGATGAGAAGCGAAATGTTTTATTTTTCCTCACGGAAAAAACAATCCAGTTGCCTGTTGAAAAAAAGCATCTTTGAGTCAACTGGACAACTGAGAACCTCCACAGAATTTAGAGGAGTTGATGTTCAAGACACTTGCAGGCAAGGCATTACTGGAGTTGGTTGGAAATTAAATCTTATGCTATAAACATTATTTGTAAGGCCTAAGGATGACAGCAACTGTCTTCACTAAGTTCACCTTCCTATGTCACTTAGGAATGTTGGGTATTATCTGCAGAACTACATAATTAAAATGTCAACTTAAAATACCAACTCAAGAAGCTTGGGAAATTTTGAAAAGTGAGATTATAAAAGCCCATTTTAGCACAATACCAATGAAGAAGAAAAATAACAGCTCTCAAAAGAAATCAGCATGGCTGCATAAAGAACTCTCTGACAAATTGAAAGACAAAAAGGACAAGTATAAAAAGTAGAAAGAGGGGCAAATAACTAAGGCAGAATACCAGCAAATAGCCCAAGCCTGTAAAGATGAAGTGAGGAAAGCTAATGCTCACAATGAACAAAGGCTTGCGACAAAAGTAAAAAATAACAAAAAAGCTTCTTCCAACATGTTAAAAACAAGAAAAAAGTCAAGGAAACAATTGGTCCATTGCTGGGAGAAAGTGGCAAGAAGGTGATAAGCAACAGGGAGAAAGAAGAACTACTTAACTCGTTTTTTGCATCTGCCTTTACACAAAGGGAAAAAAGAGTCCAACCTATCAAAAATAGCACCACAAAAAACAGATTAGGAGCACAAGTTAAAATAGGGAAGAAAATGGTAAATGAACACCTGTCTACCCTAGATTAGTTCAAATCACCCGGACCAGATGGATTACTCCCCAAGGTTCTGAAGGAACTGGCAGACGAGATCTCAGAACAACTGAACTATATCTTTCAAAGATCCTGGAGCACTGGGGAACTGCCAGAGGACTGGAAAAGAGCTGATGTAGTTCTCATCTTCAAAAAGGGAAAAAATAGATCCAGGAAACTACAGATCTATCAGCCTGACCTCAATACCAGGGAAGATTCTGGAAAAGATAATCAAGCAACGAATCAGTGAACACCTAAGAAGCAAACAAAGTAATAACCAAAAGCCAACATGGATTTGTCAAAAACAGATCATGCCAGACTAATCTTATTGCATTCTTTGACAAAGTGACAAAATTAGGAATACTGCCAATATAATTTACTTGGACTTCAGTAAGGCATTTGATAAAGTAGACCATAACCTACTACTAGATAAAGTAGAAAAATATTGGTTAGACAGCATCACCACCAGATGGATTCGTAACTGGCTGACCAACCGCCCTCAACATTTAGTCCTCATCTACATGGAGGGAAGTATGCAGTGGAGTACCCCAAGGCTCTGTTTTAGGCCCTTCAACTGTCAGGGTTCCTTATAGCATCCAAAATTAAATCAGAGTCCAAGGCAAAGTATTCCTCAAAGTCCCAATTTATTAACAGAGCCATGTTGGCACATCTGGGTGAAACCCGAATCTGAAGTCCCGGATTTCACCACCCAGTTGAAAGTTCAAGTCCTTATCCCCACACCCACAAATCCATCATATTGTCCAATCTTCATTTGCAAAGTTTGGCAGAATCCACCCATCTCCTTCTGGCCAGGTGCTGGGGTGCTGGGACAAAGGATGACCTTGGCTTTCTAGAAAGAATTTGTTATGGCTACATACTAACCTCCTCATACCATTCCCCCTTCCCATTTTCCCACAGTAGAAAATGCATAGTAGAATAGAATAAGGTGAGGCAGGCCAAAGCCCTTAAATAAAATGGCTTCGGCCTGACAACATCTTCATTAATGACTTGGACGAGGGGATAGATGGGGAACTCATCAAATTTGCAGATGACACCAAGGTGGCAGGAATAGCCAACACTCCAGAAGATAGGCTTAAGATACAGAAGGATCTTGACAGACTTGAACATTGGGCGCTATCTAACAAAATGAAATTCAATGGTGAAAAAAGTAAGGTTCTACATTTAGGCAAGAAAAACAAAATGCACAGATACAGTATATGTGGTACCTTGCTCAATAGTAGTAACTGTGAGAGGGATCTTGGAGTCCTAGTGGACAACCATTTAATATGAGCCAGCAGTGTGCAGCAGCTGCCAAAAAAGCCAACACAGTTCTAGGCTGCATAAACAGAGGGATAGAATCAAGATCACGTGAAGTGTTAATACCACTTTATAATGCCTTGGTAAGGCCACACTTGGAATACTGCATTATGTTTTGGTCACCACGATGTAAAAAAGGATGTTGAGACTCTGCAGAGAAGAGCAACAAAGATGATTAGGGGACTGGAAGCTAAAACATATGAAGAACGGTTGCAGGAACTGGGTATGTCTAGTTTAATGAAAAGAAGAACCAGGGGAGACATGATAGTAGTGTTCCAATATCTCAGGGGCTGCCACAAAGAAGAGGGAGTCAAACTATTCTTCAAAGCACCTGAGGGTAGAACAAGAAGCAATGGGTGGAAACTAATCAAGGAGAGAAGCAACTTAGAACTAAAGAGAAATTTCCTGACAGTTAGAACAATTAATCAGTGGAACAACTTGCCTCCAGAAGTTGTGAATGCTACAACACTAGAAGTTTTTAAGAAGATGTTGAATAACCATTTGTCTGAAGAGGTGTAGGGTTTCCTGCCTAAGCAGGGGGTTGGACTAGAAGGTTCCTTCCAACTTTGTTAATTCTATTTCTTACTTGGGCCTGTCTTCTATATTTACATTTATAAAATGTGACCATATCAAAATGAACCAAAATCCACATTAAAAAAAAAAGAACCCTTCATTTTAAGATGATAATATTAAGCTCTTCCCTACACACACAACCCTCAAGTCCCCAACAAATAGTAGATTAACATGAAGGTGAAAGCTTTGCAGAGCTTTGTATGCTACTATGGATTTAGAAATGTCCTCGATGAAGTAATGGTCAATACATGTTGGCGAAGAAAGAACTCTACCCCTTCAATGTATAGACCCCAATTTTGCAGTTTTTCTTAATATACTTCAGCTATATTTAATTTTGCAGAAGTAGAATTGTTAATCAGGGCAGTGATACAAGAATGCCAGCGTGATATATGTCTATTACTTTCTGAATCTATGCCATTAATAATCTATAAAGTGGTGTAAAGCATATAGGAGTACCATTCAACAATAAAAGTGTATGTTTTGTCAGTATGCATGAGCTAGAAACCTAACTGGCTTGAAAGTTATTGAAATATATTGTGGAGAACAAATATTGCAGTGACATGAACTACAGAATGTGAACTAGGTCAATATACTGTATATCAGTCAGAAACAAATCAGGCATTTTTTAAAAATAGGAATCGGGTTTATGGATTATAAACAAATTGAATTTATGGCTGAAGAGTTACTAAAGTAGATGGAATTTTGAAAGCTACAAGATATGGTAGCTCTAATCTATTTCTCTTCTTAAATGAAAAACAATATTTCTCTAGTATGTGGAAAGCTGGAGATTAATTGCTGAATAGGAAGATTAACTTTTGATGGTATAATTTGATTTTAAAAATTAAAAGGAGCCAAAAATCAGTAATTTTATTTAGAGGAAATGGAGTGCAGATTATAAACCCCATCTTCAAGTATTATAAATCTCTTTTTTTCACTGTAGGGGCCTATAGTTTGCAGGTCAACTTAGCATTCTTTCTTTTACACACACAGAGAAGTGATTGCTCTATTGACTCATGGGGTGAGGGAGAGTCTATAACAGAACAATATTTTGATTAGGTTACCCCAAAATGTTCCATAGTTCAGAGTAAGCTTTTGTCTTTAGCTCAGAACTTTTTGAATATGGGATCAAGCAGAGAGGAACAGAGAAAAGGCATCTGATATTAAAGGCATGGCACTCCTATTAACTTGCTTGGAAAGTGAACATGTGGAGGGGGCATGATGAAGATCTCTAAAGAGAGGTTCCAAAAGCATTGAACTTAATTACAACCCTCTGTGCTTTTACTTAACCATGATTGCACACAGGGTTTCTGATCCCATTGGGTCTCCTGATGAGTTTAGCTGTATATCTCACAGCTTCATTTCAGCACTAGGATTAGATACAGTAGGGCTTTGTCTTTTCTTTGTACATTCTATTTTCTAACATCTGAACGTGTCTGACTCTGAGCCTGCAGTTGCCAAACATACCAATGAAGTTATTTTAAAGTATTGAGGAAAGTGTAGCCCAGTAGATGTTGCTAAAGTAAAACTTCCAGCAACCCTATTCAGCAGAGGGATGTTGGGAATTACAGTACAGTAATATCTGGAGGGCAATATATTTCCCATCATGTCTTTGAAGCCCCACACACAGCTTTTAGGTTGCAGGAATAATTTTTAAGAATTACAGTGATTGACCATCTTATTTTTAAAATAATATAAATCAAGAAGTCCTCTGGAAAAAATATTCTGGATAAATACTGATAATTATACATACGTTTCCTATTTTCTCTGTATTAAGCTCCAAATCTTGTTTTGGCTGTAATTTCCATTATAATCATAATCAAAAGCATTTGATTTTGAGTAAAGCATAGTTATTCTACTCTGAAATGCCTAAGAATAGCTGTCAGTATTAACTGGGGAAATGACTATTCCAGTAAGTTCTCCTATTACATAGAAGAGTCACACTTCATGTTTTTAAGAAACACCCATGCAGAGAAAGACATTTGGACATAGCAATAGGAGGGAGTCATCTGTTATTGAGTGAAAGATTTAATTTAGACCATCAACTTGGAGCAATGTCAAAAAGATGCTTGTCCAAACGTGCTTGGATGTGAATGATTGTCCCAATAGTCTAAAATTTGGATGAGCAGCAGCAGTGTTATGTACATCAGGTTGCATGACGCTATGCAGGTCACTAGGTGGGGGACAGAGGGTAACTTGGCATAATCACAAGGTATTTACTGAAGTTCTAGTTCATTTGAGCAACTGAATGCCAAATTACACATTGCATTGTTATTCAGATTCTTTTACAAAAATGTTTGAAGTGGTCGTTTGTATCATTTAGCTGGAATATATTCCTAATCCAACTTTGGTTTGTTGCTGCTTTATGCCCTTAACAGTGCTGTTACAGCAAATAATATTTTGAGAGTCAGACAACAATTTGAGGGTGTGTGGGAAGGGTCTCTGATTTTTTTTTTTAATTCAAAAAGTTTTATTAGTACAAAGTACAATCATTTTTATCAATTTTCTCCCCCCCATCCCCCCCTACCCACAACCCACTCCCTCCCCTCCCCCCCCGGACTTCCCAGAAAAAGTACAGGGCATAGTATTCAATAACATAAATTTAAATTAAATTAAAATAACTTCTTAGATCCCTCATTTTATCGGCATCTTTAACTCCAGATTAAAACTATTCAAAATGTTAAAAATTAAAGAGAAAGTAAACAAGTGAAGAACAAAAATAAGCAAAATAACAAATAAAAAGGAAACAAAGATGAACCTCATACACTAAACTTAGTCATAACTCAAACATTATTAATAGCATAATTTTACAATATACCAAAGTATTAACTTCCCAATATTTTATATTTATATATATATATATATATATATATATATATATATATATATATATATATATATATATATATATATATATATATATATATATATATATATATATATATATATATATATATAATAATAATTGGCTAACCCCTTATATTTCAACACCCTTAAACTTAATTAAAATCCACCCACTTATTAATAACATAATGTTATATATATAACATTTCCTCTGAACCTCAAACCATAAAATACACCTTCATAACAATAATCCTATACCTTAAGGTATCGCCTCAGAGTATATATTATCTACTATACTAAAAATAGTAACCAAAATATATAATAATAATAATAAAAAAAATAAAAACCAACTCTTTATACCTCTAAATTTTTAAAACTTAATCCCTATATCCTCAAAATAATGATACCAAAATATTACACTATATCCAATTTATAACTTCAAAATATTTGATATGAAAATACCATCAATAAACAATATTAATATTTCAGATCCCCAAATTATTGATAACGAAATACTCTATATCAAATTTATAACTCCAAAATATATAATATATATCTAAAAAACAATCTGGAAATAAAATATAATACCAATAATAGACAATATTAATACAACATATATAAAAAAGAAAAAGAAAAAAAATGATTACAATCTTGTTCATCTTTCCAACCATCCCATAAGTTTCAACACCATCTGTCCTTTGGCCATTTCCAATCTGTCGCTTCAGCTGTCATCTGATCCCATTCCTCCGTCTCCTTATCCACGTAAACATCTGTCTGGCTCTGCCACTCTTTTGGAATCATCGAAATTTCCTCTTGATCACATATATCCGGATTTCCCTTCTCCTCCTCCCTTATTTCCATGCCTTTTTCCACTGGAATTTTAGAAATATCAGCCTTTAAAACATTGATGTAGAATTCTGTAGCTTTCTTTATTGTATTTAGTCCATATCTTTTTCCCAAGAATTTTACAGTTACTCCTGTTGGTACATTCCATTTATATTGTAAATTTTGTATTTTTAATTCCTGAACCAAAAACGAATATTCTCTTCTATCTTTAAGCATCTTGGCAGGGATTTCTTTCCATATCTTTATTTCTTGACCATTTGCCTGAAGATTTTTATTATAAGTCGCCTGTATGATTCTGTTTCGTAAAGCTCTGGTAGTGAAGTATATTACAATATCCCTTGGCAAGTGGTTTTGTTTGCATACCAAGAATTGATTCTGTATACTTTATCGATTTTTGTAGCCAATTCATCTTTAGACAATCCAGACACCTGCTCCAGTGCCTCTGTCATTCTTTCTTTCAGATTTTCAAATTTTTTTTCTTTCAAGCCCCTGACTCTTATAGCAAATTTCATCTCTTGAAATTGAGAGATCATCGCTTCTTTTTCCAGTTTTAATATATCATTTTGAACCTTGGTTATATATTCTTCTGAAATTGTTATGTTTTGCTTATTTTTTTCCAAATCCTTCTCCAAAACTTCCATATTCACTGCTAATCCTTTGCAAACTTTCACCACATCCGCTCTCAATTGTAGATTCATCTTCTCCATAGCAGCCTGCATCTTTTTTTCTATCTCAGCAAGTTTTGAATTGAATTCTAAAATTAACTCATTTTTCAGAAGTTTCAGGGTATTAAAAAAAGTCTCAGGTGTTAAAGAATCAGGCATAGGTTGTTTCTTTAAAATATGATCAAAGGAGCACTCAGTTCTTTTATTCACTACAGTCTTTTCAAGTTTAGAAGCCATTTCAATATTTTCAAAAAAAAGACAAAGAAGAGAGGAAGAGGAAACCCAGATCTTTACTTAAAAAAGAAAATTCTTTTCAAAGTCCAGAGCCATTTAAATTTTTCCTTCTATAAAACTATAACTTAATTCCAAAGAAGAGAAAAAAAAGGGGAAAAAAATCATCCTTCAAATCAAAGGTTTCCAGAGGAAAGGGCTGGTAACAAAGCAAAAATAACTTTCTCTTTTACACCACAGTTGCCAATCGCCATCTTGTTGCCACTCCTTATTAAGTTACTTTGTTTCTTCCATCTTAAAGACCCAGGAATGGAGTTAAAGTACAAACTATTACCTCCAGGACTCCTGTCTTCTTCTGGCTGCTCTCTGTATTTTTAAAATAATTATACCTCCTTTAAAGCAGCAGCGGTGGTCGCGGCATCTTGTTCCGCTTTAAAAGCGGAAGCTTCCAATCTTCCGGAGCAGCTGACAGGCTACCTGGGGAGCCCTTACCCTACGCGCCCTAAGTTGGTTTTTAGGGCACTAGGAGGGCTCTACCCCCCCTGTCTCGCTCTCATCTCTCCCCTTCGCCCGGGGAGAGATTTTCAAGCCGCCAGACAGCTGTTCTGGCGGCTTTTACAGAAGATCGGAGGTGCGCCCTACAAAGAGCGCCAGCGACGCCGTCGGAGCCGGAACCGGAAGCCGGAAGGGTCTCTGATCTTAATCAAGAATATTTTTGACTGAAGCATGTCTGAGCTCAGCTGTTTTCCTTGTTATATTCAACACCATATTAAGGTTTTATGTCTATAATTTTTTGTTATGTGAAATTTACTGATGTATTCACTTACCTATGTACATATGGATGTTTTATTACAATTTATTGTATTCTTTTTCTTATTTACTAGCTCTAATTGGTCATAGATTGTAATAAACTATTCCGTTCCATTTCGTTCCATTCCGTTCCCATTCCCATTCCCATTCCCATTCCCATTCCACTCCATTCCACTCAATTCCACTCCATTCCATTCCATTCCATTCCATTCCATTCCATTCTAATTTAACTCAGAATGCTTTTGGCTAGCTTTAGTTGGCCTATTGTTTACAACTATTCCTAGACAGAGATAACTTGGTCATAGTAGTTGCTATATTGGTATTGTCCTATCTAGTATATTCAGATATGGGGCTATCTTTGAGAATGACATGGAACTCATAACTTATGAAGAATACAGACTATGGGTGATACAGCCTAGAACATCAGTTTTAAGAGATTGTACTAGCACTCGGATATTTTGGTTTCAAATCCAAGGTGTGAGACATTTATTTATTTATTTATTCAACTTATATGCTGCCCATCTCTCTATCATAATACTTACAGCTTTACTCCAAGTACTAGATGATGTTTTTAACACTGAGGACTAATTTGGTGGGCATGGGGTGGGTGTACCCAAAAAAAGGGCTGCCAAGAAAGATTCGCCTATGTACAAAATGATTGCTATAGAGGGCATGACATGTTACAAAATCCTTAATTACCAGAAGGTGAGGTAGGCCTACCAGGATGATCTTTACTTCCCAGTGAGACTTTTGTGGGACTTAATTTTTAATCCTGAAAATTCTTATGACTATTGAAGTTAGTACTTTGCTTGATGATTTTGACTTTTCCTAAACTAGGAATTAAAAAAAAATATTAAAAAAATAATTATTTTTTAAGGCGAGGCAGACAATCTAGTAGAGGTATCTGAGGACATATTGAAGTTCATAGGTATCATATGATCTACTCTTGTTCTACATAGGATGGCAAAATCTTATAGAGCTCTGTACAGAATTGGTCAATATTAAGATTGTCCAAGTATGCTTTTCTCTGCTTCTCATCATTGGGTATGAGAAGTGGAAAAGGACCTAAGAGGTCACTAAGGGTTGTGCATAAGTGCACCAGCATGCCTACCGTCCCTGTCCTAATGTTCCCTCTTATCAGTACCCATTTTATGTATATAAACAATGTTATATTATGTATATTACCAACACGTACTTGGCAAAAATAAATAAATAAAATAAAAATAAAATAAATAAATAAATAGTCATAACATCCTGGCTATGGGTTGTATAAACCAGTTGACAATGGCAAAACTGACCCTGACATTTCAGGATCAGCAAAAGATCTACATGTTCACTCAATCATCTTCGAATCTGAGGAACATTAACTTGCCATCCATATATTTTGAACTCTACTATTGTGATGTTGCTGTATTTTTATTAGGTAGATTTGAGATTTGAAAATAGTTTTTTTAAAAAAAATCATATATACCCCAATATATAAATGCATTACTTTATTAAAATGTGAATGCCTGCTAAAAGGGAAAGGTTGCAATCAAGAATCATTTGTCTTCCCTTTCTTTTTGGTTGCACCATAATACTAACTAACCAAGGCCACCCTCTAAAATTTGGGACGATAAAGCCACACAGAAAGCAGCACAAACATTTAAACTCTGGCACTCAACCTGGGACAGTATCCAAGTGTTTTTGTCCCCTCTGTTAAAATGTGTATCCAATAACACACAATGGAAATTGACAGAAAACATACTGCTAGATCCATATAATTCCCTTGGTGTGTTTCTCTATTTACTTCTGGAAATATAGCTAATTGTGTGAAGAATGCATGACATACTTGATGTTCATAGTGTGTTCAAATCCACCCAAAGGGCTTGTGAAAGATTTAAAGTCAGATTTTAAAATGAGCCTCAGTGATCTCAGTGGGGCTGATTTTCAAGAATTCATGTTTACACTTGCTGTTCACATTCTTAACAACTAATGATCAGTAAAAAATATCATTAGCTGACACAGAACTTTGAGAACACATGTTTTATGCCCAAACTTCACCAATATTTTCTATTAAATATATTTTTTCTCCTTACATTGAGTTGCCAAAATAGTTGATTTTTAAATGCCAAAAAAGCATAATGATACAAAACAACAAACCTTTGCATTTGTATTGTGCGTAACATTGAAAGATTGTTTTTAGGCTTATAGCTAACCAGAGTCATTCTGATTAGTATTAAGATGTGAGGTTACTAGGAAACTCCATGGCTTTGGATTAGATCAGGAAGTTAAAAGTTATTCTAGAACAGGGGTGTCAAACTCACATCGTCATGGCTTCGTCACGTGACGTATTGCGACTTCCCCCCCTTCACTAAACTGGGTGTGGGCATGGCCAACGCGTGATGAATTCGGCCCATGGGCCGCAAGTTTGACAGCCCTGTTCTAGAACAATATTTCTCAAAGTGGGCTGGGGAATTCTGGGAGTTGAAGTCCACAGAGTTGCTTATACTGAGAAACAGTGCCATAGAAGAAGGCAATAACAATCACTTCTGTGTTGTTGCCAATAAAATGGCATGAATGTGTCTATCAGATTACCAGGAATCAAGTTTGAGATGATTTTTATATTTAGGGATAATAGACACGATTGATGAGTAGATTTAGCAACACACATGCCTTTAAAATTCCTAATAGGTTTGTCATCTCTTTGTCCTTGTACAAGTTGTGCATTCTATTATACATTTTCTTCTCTTTCTCTTCTGAGTTTTGTATCTACCATATTTTTGGAGTATAAGACGCATCTTAGTTTTGGGGGAGGAAAATAGGGGAAAAAAATTTACCTACCAGGTATTCATCTGAATAGCGTCCTTAGTCTGTTCAGCTTCAGCACATTATTTTATCCCCTTGTTAGGGCCGAAAAAACCTTTTTCAGAGGAGTAGGAATGAAAACAAGCCTGCAAAGACTTAGCGCAGGAAAAAACTACTTCGGAGGGAGTAGGAATTAAGAAATGCTGCAAGCCAGTAAGATCGTTAGCACCTTGTTAGGGCTGAAAAGACCTTTTTCAGAGGGAGTAGGAATGAAAACAAGCCTGCAAAGACAGAGTAGGAAGTGGGGAAGATCGTTAGCACCTCCTTAGGGCTGGGAAAAAAAGCTTCGGAAAAGCTACATTTGAAGTATAAGACGCACCCAAATTTTCAGCCTCTTTTATATGGATATAAGTTTATATGGATAAACTTAAAAGGAATACAGAGAGAAGTATTTGATTGTATATATGTAAATACTGAATAGACTAAATGTATATAAGTAGTAGGATATATATTAAGTTACATGATATTTTAGTATGTATGGCAAAGATAACGCCAGGACAGCTACACTGTGTTCAATGTTTTTAATGTGTGTTTAATAATTTTTTTTAAAAAAATGAATGTGAATATTTGATAAAACAGCATCCAGGTTGCACAGACAATATATTTCTATTTAGACAAATCTAAATCTATCAGCACTTCATATTCCTGAGTGACTAAGGGAGGGGAACAATGATCTTCTCCTATTCACAACCAATTTGAAGACTTCACATTCTAGACAAATTCAAAAGACTATTTAAGGCAGAATCACTGCCTTCTACATCAAATGAAGAGCATGCTGTTTGAAAATATCAGCTGAATGTTATGCAAGATCAGCTTCCTGTGTTGTTGCAGTTACCACACAATTGGTTTTAAAGCAGCTATTATAAGAACATCTGCAGGAATATGAATGTAAGAACACGTCCTTTCAATTGCAGAGGAGAAGTATTATGGTCCTGCAGGTGTTATTGGAATATGATCACTATCGTGCCAACTACTGGCTTTTTAAAGCAGGGGTGGGTTCTAACTTACCTTGCTGCTGGTTCGCTTCCTTCCTTCCGTGCCGTGTGGCCATGCCTCATGGGCGTGCGCACACTTTGCACACACGTTCCATGAGATGAAAAGCAGTTTGGCATCCTCACTGCATCGGTTACATAACACAAATTCTTATGTTAAAAAGCTATCATGACTAAATGAATGAACCTGAGATCTCATTTTCCTTTCCTAATGCTTCTTTAAAAGTCTTGCTTAGATTTGAGGCATCACAGAAGTGTTATTTTTTTAGGCAATGTCAGTGTAAGTCCCCTATTTCATTTCAAAATTCAGCTAGAAGTATAGATTTTGAAAACAGGTATACTTGTCTGGAAACTTCTTCCCAAGTATTAAAGGCTAACTGCTGGCTGAACTGTTCACTGGGACACTGATCACCTGGAATGGATTTAATCTTGGCTTGATTTCACTTCAACCAATAACTCATTTGTTTCGATTTAGTTTTAGTTTTACCTTGTGTGCAAGATGGTGATGTGTATGTTATGGATAAGTCCACTAGCTTTTGTAAACACACACACCCCCACTAAATAATTGAAAAAGTGAAGCATTTTATTCCAACCAATAAGTACCTTTCAAAAGTCCAGCCCTACACTATCTTGAAAGAGGTCTTATGATAAAGTAGAAGTCTATCCTTCAACTCTATAGATGTCTGGCTTGCGAGTCCCATTATTATCAGCTAGTTTGGCCATCATATATAAGAATGACTAATAGATGGTTGAAAGCATTTCCATTCTTTAATTTCCTGTAAAGATGCCTTTACAGGGACAAATATATGTATCCTTTGCACACTTGTCAGACTTATCACAAATGTTGAACCTGGTAGTATCTTGCACTGTGCTTAGATTGTGTGTCCATTTCCTGAAAGAACACAAAAGAGAACTCATGTTTATGTGATCTGCCTTTATCTTTCTGGATCATCAGAACTGAGTATAAGGCAGGGGTGGGTTCCACTTATCTTCCCTACCAATCTGCATCGCGTCGGAAGTGCATTAGGGAAATGGCCCTCTGTGTATGCGCAGAAGCCTTTGCCAGCCGCTTTCAAGGAGCAGCGACCTGAGAACCAGTTCGGGGGCGTGGCCAGCTGCCGGTTCAGCGAGCGGGGGCAAATTTCGACCACTGGTTCGGGCAAACCAGTCCGAACCAGCAGCAACCCACCACTGGTATAAGGATGTTATCAGTGAGTAGCATGCAGTGATAGCAAATGGAAGGAATATGCTATACCTGATTTTGTCTTATGTGACAATAATTCGGTCCTCAGAGTTTAGAATCACAGCTAAGGCTATGAGTTAGAATAACAGAATAAAAGAGTTGGGAGGGACCTTGGAGGTCTTCTAGTCCAATGGTATAAGGCAGGAAACATTATACCATTTCAGACAAATGGTTGCCCAATCTCTTTTTAAAAACTTCCAGTGTTGGAGCATCTACTACTTTCGGAGGCAAGTCGTTCAGCTGATTAATTGTTCTGTTAGGAAATTTCTCCTTAGTTCTAGGTTGGTTCTCGCCTTGATTAGTTTCGAATCCATTGCTTCTTGTCCTACCCTCAGGTGCTTTGGAGAATAGCTTGACTCCCTCTTCTTTGTGGAACCCTTTAGATATTGGAACACTGCTATCATGTCACCCCCTAGTCCAGTGGTGGGTTTCTACCGGTTCACCCTGGTTTAGGCGTACCGGTAGCAGCAGCGGTGGGAGGCTCCGCCCACCCACCAGGACATCATCACGGATGCTCTGCACATGCGCAGCTTCTGCATGTGCACAGAAGCTTCTGCGCATGTGCAGAAGTGATGTGCACGCACACCTCCGAACCGATAGGAAAGGCAAGAGAAACCCATTACTGCCCTAGTCCTTCCTTTTCAAAGAAGTTCAAATAGGTCCTGTAGGATTTCACAAATCTCACAAAAAAGGCAAACACACATACTTCTGAATCGTAACCCCAAGGATTGTGAAGTGATTCAGCTCCGATCAAGGATAATCAACATGACCAAAGATTTTACATTGTAGGGGGAAGAAAATGTGACATCCACTGCAGAGTTGTTTTGATTAAAAAAGGTTTCCCCCCCTCACATTGAGGTCATTAGCCAGCCAGCTTTAAATATCCCTTTCATGCAGCTGGGCTGTGATTCCCCCCCCCCCTTTCGTAAGGTATCCCAGGGCCATTTGACTATTTCAGACAAAGAAGGAAAAGGCCCCTGCCGAGCTTGGAAATCATCTTGCTACTTGGAGATCAGCTTGGAACAGGTTATTTATTGCTGTTCTTGGCATGGGGGTCTATCCCAAGCCTGCAGCCTGTTTGGCTGTTCTGTTTGCAGCTCTCCAGCGCAGCTGATGATTCTTCCTTTGGAGCATGGGGTGCCTGACAGGCCCTGCAAGGAAAGGGCCTGCTTTCCTGCCTAAGCTGATTTCCAGTTACATCAACAAAAGGGGCTGAGTTAACAAACAGATGCTTAATGGTGTGCCTTAAAGAAGAATGCGCCAAATCGTGAGGCTTTCGCTTTAGTAAACTCTTTGGAAAGACCTTTTGGAGACAATTGTTCCATAAGCACAGCATAAATCTGCAGTTATAAAACCTTTAATGTTCCCTCCTCTCACCCCCCTCCCCCCATAAGAAATCTGTTCAGCATTATTGCCCCTTTTTTGTGGGGTATTATTTTGTTAGCTGAAACTTTCAGCCTAGATATGGTAGCCTATCACTACACTATAGCAAGGAGATGAAGCCCTGTCCAATTATTAGCTGCCATTTAGTGGCTATCTAGACCGGTGTTTCTCAACTTCAGCAAATTTAAGGTAGATGGACTTCAACTCCCAGAGTGCTCCAGACAGCCATGCTGGCTGGGACATTCTGGGAGTTGTAGTCCACATTTCTTAAAATTGCCAAGGTTGAGAAACACAACTCTAGACATTTGCGGCCCAGATATGTTAGCTGTGACCACAAGGTTTGTTCTTTCCTGCTACAAGGATCAATATTCTGATAAAACTAATCCACTGGCTTTACACAGACTTTCCATTGTAATAAACAATTAGATGCACATCCAAAGTAATTTTTCTTCCCCAATACATTTGTAATAGTAATAGGGGAAGTGATAAAATCCAATTTTTTTTACTACCGGTTCTGTGGGCGTGACTTGGTGTGGCTTGATAGGCGTGGCAGGGGAAGGATACTGCAAAATCTCCATTCCCACCCCACACCAGAGGAAGGATACTGCAAAATCCCCATTCCCTCCCCACTCCAGGGGAAGGATACTGCAAAATCCCCATTCCCTCCCCACTCCTGGGGGAAGGATATTGTAAAATCTCCATTCCCACCCCATTCTGGGGCCAGCCAGAGGTGGTATTTGCCAGTTCTCCAAACTACTCAAAATTTCCGCTACCGGTTCTCCCAACTACTCAAAATTTCCGCTACCGTTTCTCCAGAACCTGTCAGAACCTGCTGGATTTCACCCCTGAAAAGGGGTCTTTTTAAACCATGTACTGTAACTATCACTTGCTGCAACAACAAAACAGCAACACTTTTAAATGCAATATCCAGTGAAACCGCTACACTTATTTAAATGGAAATAGACCATAATGTTCAAAAGTGCTTATTCATTAATAAAGAAATAAGTCAAGAGATTGGCAGGATTTTGGAATGAGGGGAAGGGGAACTATGAGATTCTTGTTTCTTGAGGATAAGTTATATTTATTTTATTATTTATTTATTTTTATTTATTTGTCAACAAGTGCAAGGAAACAGGACACATGAAAAAATGGCACAAATAAATGGATATAAAGAAGCAAAACATAGCCATAAATCGGTGGTGGGTTCCTACCGGTCTGTTGACTCTGCCACACTGGTAGTGGCCGGTAGATTATGCAATTTGCATGCAATGGCTCCGGTGCCGTCTTCACCGGTCCGTCGCGCATTGCCATCTTTTTTTCAGAATTTTTGGGCTTTTTTGCTTCCTGTGCATGCACGTAAGCAAAATCTTGCGAGGGTACACGCGCATGTGCGAGATTTTGGCGATTTTTTGCTCCCTGCACATGCGCGGAAGCAAAATTGCGCGAGGTGGCAACGCGCACATAGCGAGCGCATGCTTGCACAAAATATAGCGATGCACGCATAGCGCACCGGTAGCGAGATAAGAGAGCAACCCGCCCCTGCCATAAACACATAAAACGAGTACATACAAATGGGTACAGTAGGACAGGGACGGTAGTCACGTTGGTGCTCTTATGCACGCCCTCTTAGGGACTTCTTAAGAAATGTGTAAGGTCCACGGTAGACAGTTTAAGGTTAAAGGTATGGGGGTTAGAGAAACTAACAACAGGATCAGGTAAAGTGTTCCAGACATTTACTACTCTATTGCAGAAGTCGTATTTTCTGCAATCAAGATTAGAGCAGAATACATTTAGTTTGTATCTATTGATAGCCCTAGTGTTATTGCGGTTGAAATTAAAGTAGTCGTTAACAGGTAGAACATTAAGGTAGATGATCTTGTGTACTAAGCTTAGGTCAGAACGTAAACAGCGTATTTCGAGGTTATCCAGGCCTAAAATTTCAAGTCTACTGGAATAAGGAATTTTATTGCGAGCAGAGGAGTTGAGTACTCTTCTTGTAAAATACTTCTGGACCCTCTCTAATGTATTAATGTCCGAAATACAGTGTGGGTTCCAGGCAGGTGAGCAGTATTCAAGGATAGGTCTGGCAAAGGTTTTGTATGCCCTAGTTAGAAATATATCGTTACCAGAGAGAAAACTTCGTATATGTTTCTATTTTACTGTATGTGTGGTTTTATTCTAAGCACAGGTTAGGTTTTGGGTTATCAGGTTTGCCATTAATATTGAGCAAATGGCCACAATAGATGATGACATATATGACACAGAGCTAGCATTTCCTGGAGTTTTCCCCTCCAAGGTTTGGGGGCTTCCTTTGGATTGTAGCTATATACTGAATTTAGCTCTAGTGCTTGTGCTAGCATTTTCATGTGTTCTGTATAACACAAAATAGTGTTTGAAAAATATAATACCTGATTACAGATGGTCCTTGTCCTTGTTTAGTGGCCACAGATGGGACCATAAATTTCATCACTAAGCAAAGCAGTTGCCAAGTAGAGGTAGAGCTCTTGCCTCACAATCAGGAGGTTGTGAGTTTGATCCTAGGTAGAGGCAGATGTAAGGGTCTCCTGCTTGGGCAAGGGGTTGGACTAGATGACCTGCAAGGTCCCTTCCGACTCTGTTAATCTGTTAAAGTGGGAAATTGTGTGTTTGCAACTGTGCTTTCCTTTGCCTGTGAGATAGCCATGATGCTAGGGAAAATAAAAGGAAAGTGAAGTGAAGCAGAAGACGACCAGCAGCAAATGTCATGTAATCTGTCACTCCACTTACTCTAATGCTTTTAAACTCGCAGAATGAATATGATTGTACATGAAACCATATTTCCTGGGATAAAGGATGTAAATCTCTTGTACATATACAAAAAAATACAAAAGTAGTTTTCAAACTGTCTTTGGGGATGGGATGGGGGGGTAACTTGTATATTATTTTAATTGAATTGTTCTGTACTGTACTGAATGTGGTATCTAAATAATATGCCTTAGGAAACCAATATTGGGGCATTAAATGTACATGAAATTCAAATGTAATATGGGTTTTCTTTCCCCAATAGTTTAAATTAATATTTTATTCTCATTTTATTTTGTGACATATTTCTCTAATTTAAAAAAAAACTTTCCTGGCTAATTCTTTAGGGTTATTTTAGCATCATTAATGCTTCATTGATTAGTTTTTCTGATTTTTTTAAAGCAGCTATTGCCATAATTTCTCTTTTGTATCAGAGATGAATCCCAAAATAAGGCTTTTTCCAATTGGTATTCTACAAATTAGTTGAGAACTGTAACTTTCAGTGTTTCCAGTCTGCTCATTAAGAATTGCAGTATCAAGCATCCCTAAACCATTGGGACAATCTGGAATAAACATTTCCTCCTTTCCTATATATTATCTTGTCCACTTAGATCAACAGTTATTGGAAAATACCCAGGCAGGTAGGGAGAAAGCAAGGAATTAGCCTTGAATCACTTCGTAGCCACAAGAGTTCCAGGACTGACCCACCCCCTTAAGTTCCATGGAACCTTGTCTATCTGTTCTCAAGAGAAGGCAAGCAAACTGGGGAGATTCCTGTATCATAGGCAGAACACAATAAAGTAGATAGCTTGAACTCTACATGAATGGATCTAGTCTCTTGCGCCTAACAACAGTACAGCCTTATTTCATGGCTTTCATTCAAGGAAGGTGGATATGTGAGAAATAGATAATCTAATCTGTTGTTCATCTTGCCCTGAGATTCCCAAAGTGGAATCTGGAGGAATCAATGCACTTGTAAACACCTCCCAGTTCCCCCTCTTTTTTTATTAAAAAACCCCTTTTAAATATCATCTTTTCCAGCAAAGCAAAGGATTAGCCCCCAGTACAATTTTTATTCACAAAAATGCCTGAGAGCTAAATTGAATTGGCATTCTATGTTCGTAAATGTGCTTCTCTTGTCCCCCTTACCACCTAAAGAAAAAAAGTTAAAGTTAGTTGGAGGTTGTAGAAGTGGTGTGCCAGACAGTATGGTTGTTCCCTGGGCAACTGATCTTTTATGGCTGGATACATACACAGTGTGGCTATCATTTAATATGTGGGGATAAGTTTCTTTATAGCAGCTATTTTCTTTGAAAGCCCATGCTGTGCTTTTAAAATGCAAAATGTGACAATTGCTCCCAAACAGTCTTGGACTCCCGAGTTCCCTACTGTGAATAATTTGATTCTTTACAATTTCAATTCCAGCTCTTGCCTTTGGAATGAGATATTGATCGATTGGTTTTTAATTAATGTTCCACCCTTTGATTTGTTACAACACGCAAGGTTGCTTTTTTCCCCAGTATTAATAATACTAAGGAAAAAATTAACACAAAATCAAAAGGATGATAAGAACTGAACCTGGAACTGTTTCTCAAATGGTTTGCTCTGCTATAGAATTTTGGCCTCCTTAAGCACCATTTCCATCATAGTATACCAGTTCAGAAATAGTATACCAGTTCAGTATACCAGTTCAGAAATAAATAATTTTTCAGAGTAAAATTAGTGGGTTTTGGGGGGGGGGGTTTGGAAGGTAACTGTACTTTTATTATTATAACTTTCTTTCATATTCTTTTACTCCTGATGTGATCCAATGGATGTTGCAGTTGGGGTATGCCCTATATACATACTGTATGTAAGCATCCCCTAGATACAGCACATCTGGAAAACCTTCAAAACGAATGCAAGGAACTTGCTGGGAGGAAAATAAAGGAGGTAGTTTATGATTTCCACATTAGGGTTCCTCACTTCTTTGAGAAAAAAGTGCACACATCTGTATCTTTCAAAAGTAACATGAGAAGCACCCCTGAGAGGGCTGAAATGCAATGCTGAGCCTGGGAAATTGGACCAAAATCTAGGTCCATTGTTCTTACTACTGGATCATATAGACTTTCCTTGGCTCTTTGTCAGATGGATGTCAGCAGCAGGACATAACCTGGAGGAACAGAAATGCTAGTAAGATGTTGAAAGATGGTATACTATACCATGTTCCAATGTGCTGGAAGACGCTGAGTATCATCAGCCATGATTATGTGGTAGGAAACCTCTTGTCCTTTGCTTTGGAAGGAAAATATTTTAAGTGGTCTTCAGCCTTTGTCATATCTTATCAAATGATATTAATAAGCCCTAATGTTCATTTTAATATTTTAAAAAAAGTAAAGCCGTTGTAACCATTTTTCCATTCTAATCTCTGCTCATAAATTTGAAGATTCTTGCACATTAAAGGGAGAGAAGCGTGAATCCCTCATGCGTGCACACACACGTGCGCGCGCGCGCGCGCGCGCACACACACACACACACACACACACACACACACACACACACACACACACACACACACGAGATTAGGCAGTCTTATGTGGTATAATGATTCATATCCTCTTCTAATCACCATCGATTATATGTGAAAAACTTGGAAAGCTCATCCCAGAGGCTTTAAGAGCAATGTATAAGTTGTTTCCAAAACTGCCATATGGACTATGACTCACATGTTTGCTCAGCACATAAAATATCTATTATATAGTCATTTTGGCAAAGAAAATGATCTTTTTGTTGCTGTTATTGTTGTTTAAAACCATTGGTCATTTGTTTCCTAATAATTTTTAGAGCTATGAGAAGATCATAAAACACTAGCAAATCCAGTAATACATTTGGCAACAGGAACCTCATATATAGCCTAAAGCTATTCCCACTTTCAGAGATGTGCAAAACCAGCTAACAGAAAAAAGAGATGTGTAAACGAAGGAAGAGTGGTTTGTAACAAAGGATAATTGTCTGGTTTTACCTCCTAGCTGATATTTATATTCTTACAGTCAATTGAAGTTCTTACCCAGAATAGTATGGCTCTATAACTTATGTCGGCTTTCCCCAATCTAGTGCCTTCCTGATGTATCATTTAAGTTAAGAATTTTCACAGTTGAAATTCAACATATCTGGAAGGTATTAATATTGGACAAAGCTAGATGACATAATTTTGAACCTAATGTTCAGAATTCCTGTTTATGAAAAAGACCTGACAACTGTAGTTCGAGCCAAAGTTAAAAGAGCTAAAGGGTTAGAGAACAACAACAGCAACTAAGTAAGCTAAAACAACTTACCTTTGATATACTCTGAAACAGATGCGTTGAGACAGCATCTCCCAACGCTATTATTACTTCTGGGAGTTGCATTCCCAACAGATACATTTGTTAAAAAATTATTCGTTAGATTTATATCCTGCTTTTCCACCAGGAACTCAAGGCAACATGCATAACACTTTCTCTTCCTATTTGTCATCACAACACAACTTGATGAATTACCGTACTCATCATGTTGCTGTGGACACCATCTCCATACATCGGAGAGGGCTGTTGTTGGAACTTGCTCCTTGGTCTTAGTTTGAATATACAATCAATAGTGTCCACAAAGTGCAAGTAATACAGGTAAGATGAGGACCACAGCAACATGATCTAAGCCCTATGTCTTCTGTATGTGTGTTAAGGTCTTTGATTGTGATGGTGCAATTGCCATTTGCCTGCTTTGACACCCCACCTTATGTCTTTGTACAGATCCTTAACTTGGACACACTGGGGTATAATTCCCAGCATACCAGTACAACAAAGACTTGCATAGAAGTTGGGAATTATAACCCAATGTATTTGAAATGTGCTTGGTTAGGGAAAACTGCCATGATATGAAGGGGGGGGGGAGGAGTGGCTATTATAACGCGCCGGAATCTGCATCCTCGTAGGAGCCCTGCCCCGGAGATTGTCGGGTGTGAGACACTCCTTCTGAAGTTGGACGTAGGGGTCAGGTGGGCCTTTTGTTAATGTACCTGCCTCCCAGCTGCGTTACCAAAGCCCTGCCTGAGCTGCTTGAGGCAGTAGCAAGCCTGGCGGTGGAGTTCCCCAGGCTTATGGTTCTGGGGGACTTTAACCTGCCCTTGGCGGGCGAAACCTCCAGTGCAGCTCAGGAGTTCATGGATTCCATGACAACCATGGCCCTGACCCAAGTAATCCAGAGTCCGATTCATGAGGGTGGTCACATACTTGACCTAGTGTTTCTTTCGGGACAGTGGAGAGATGATCTGAAACTTGGGGATATAGTCACCACCCCGTTGTCATGGTCAGATAATTTCCTACTGAAGTTGGATTTCACAGCCCTACTCCTCTCCCGCAGAGAGGCGGGACTGACTAGGTGGTTCTGCCCCAGGCGCCTAATGGAGCTGGAAGGATTCCAGAGGGAACTTGGGGAAATACCTGAAACCCTAGTCCACAATTCGTCTGAGTCCCTGGTGGCTACCTGGAACATCGCAGCAACAGGGGCATTAGATCGGATTGCGCCTTTGCGAACTCTCCGTGGCAGTGGATCCCGGAAAGCTCCTTGGTTTACTGAGGAGCTCTGGGAGATGAAACGCCACAAGAGACGTCTGGAGCGACGCTGGAGAGCCAGTAAATCCAAATCTGACCAAACACTTCTAAGAACTTTTATTAAGTCTTATTTAGTGGCGATAAGGGCGGCAAAACATGTCCATTTTTCCACTCTTATTACATCCACAGATTCTCGCCCAGCCGCCTTGTTTGAAGTTTCCTCCTTGCTAAAGGGGGGAACGAGGAACACTTGCAAGGCAGAACTGAGGAATTTGCGCAGTTTCTGATGGATAAAGTCGCTCAGATTCGGTCGAACCTGGACTCCGGCTGGACAGAGCCAAGTGAGTTGACAGGAGAAGTCTTAGTCCATCGTTGTGGGAAGAGTTTGAACCAGCCACTCCTGATGACGTGGACAAGGCCGTGGGTGTGATGAGCTCTTCCACCTGTTTATTGGACCCGTGCCCCTCCTGACTGGTTTCGGCCAGCAGGGAGGTGGCATGCGGCTGGATCCAGGCAGTGATCAACACTTCTTTTAGGGAGGGATCCATACCGCAGCCTTTAAAGGTTGCGTTGGTGAGACCCCTCCTTAAGAAGCCCTCCCTGGATCTGCCAGATTTGAAGAACTTTTGTCCGGTCTCCAACTTACCTTTCATAGGGAAAGTTGTTGAGAAGGTGGTAGCTTTTCAGCTTCTTTGGTTATTGGAGGAAACTGATTATCTGAATTCCTTTCAATCGGGTTTCAAGCGTGGCTACAGTACAGAAACTGCCTTGGTCGCCCTGATGGATTATCTCTGGCGAGCTCGGGATGGGGGCTATTCTTCCATCCTGGTGCTACTTGACCTCTCAGCAGCTTTCGATACCATCGACCATGGTATCCTTCTGCATCATCTCAGCGAGGTGGGAGTGGGAGGCACCATTTTACGGTGGTTCTCCTCTTACCTAGACAATAGGATGCAGTCGGTGTTAACAGGAGGACAGAGGTCGTCTCCTAGGCCCCTGACTTGTGGGGTGCCTCAGGATTCAGTCCTCTCGCCCATCCTGTTCAACATTTACATGAAACCGCTGGTGGAGATCATCCGTCGACACGGGGTGAGTTTTCCACAGTATGCTGATGACACCCAGCTGTACATTTCCATCAGGGAGGCAGTGGGTGTAATGTGCCAATGCCTGGATGATGTTTCAATTCAGGGAGGCAGTGGGTGTAATGTGCCAATGCCTGGACGATGTCAGGATCAGGATGGAGAGGAACAGGCTCAAGCTTAACCTCGACAAGACTAGTGGCTCTGGACTACTGCAATGCGCTCTACATGGGGCTACCCTTGAAGAGTATCCGGAGACTTCAGTTGATGCAAAATGCAGCTGCGCGTGCTGTGGTGGGTGTGCCAAGGTACACCCACGTGACACCTATACTCCGCCAGCTGCACTGGTTGCCCATCGGTCTCTGGGTACAATTCAAGGTGTTGATCATCATCTTTAAAGCCCTTCATGGCTTAGGACCAGGCTATCTCCGGGACCACATTCTGCCTCTTACCTCCCTTCGACCAGTTAGGGCCCACAGAGTTGGCCTCCTCCAGGTCCCGTCAGCCAAGCAATGCTGGCTGGCGGGCCCTAGGGGGAGAGCCTTCTCTGTGGGGGGCCCCGCACTCTGGAACCAACTTCCCCCAGAGACCTGAACCATCCCCACCCTGCTGGCCTTCCGAAAAGCCATCAAGACATGGCTTTTCCTGCAGGCAGGGGGTTAGAGACGAATCCATCTGAGCTCTCCCCCGGGTATGTCTGGTTGATGGATGTTTTGATATTGAATTTTTAATTTTTGTATTCGATTTTAATTATGTTTATTGCTGGTTTCTTGTATTTTTTTTTTTGCTGTACGCTGCCCTAAGTCCCTCGGGAGTAGGGTGGCATATAAGAAAACCAAAATAAATAAATAAATAAATAAATAAAATATTGCCCCCTAAGGACTGTTCTGACTGTCCCTCTTTGGTTCTTGGGGGAGAAAAATTAACTCCCTCGGAATGGGTCCGCAATTTGGGAGTTCTCCTAGATCCACAGCTAAAATTAGATCAACATCTTATAGCTCTGGCTAGGGGAGCCTTTGCACAGGTTCGCCTAGTGCACCAATTGCGACCATACTTAGAGAAGGAGGCTCTACTCATGGTCACTCACGCCCTTGTCACCTCTAGATTGGACTACTGTAATGCGCTCTACATGGGGCTACCCTTGAAGAGTATCCGGAGACTTCAACTGGTGCAAAATGCAGCTGCGCGTGCTGTGGTGGGTGTCTCAAGATACACCCACGTAACACCTATACTCCGCCAGCTGCATTGGTTGCCCATTGATCTCTGGGTGCAATTCAAGGTGTTGATCATCATCTTTAAAGCCGTAGATGGCTTAGGACCAGGTTACCTCCAGGACCGCATCCTACCTCATACTTCCCTTCGACCGGTTAGGTCCCACAGAGTGGGTCTCCTCCACGTCCCGTCAGCCAAACAATGTCAGCTGGTGGGGCCTAGGCAGAGGGCCTTCTCTGTAGGGGCCCCTGTTCTCTGGAACCAACTTCCCCCAGAGATCCGAATCATTCCCACCTTGCTGGCCTTCCGAAAAGCCATTAAGACATGGCTCTTCCTGCAGGCGGGGTGATTCTGAGACTACTTTACATCTGCCCCATGTATGCATGGTGTTGTATGTCTTTCTTTTTAACTTTTTAAAATTGTTTTTAATGATTTTATTGTTTGGTGTTCTTTAAAATGCTGTACGCCGCCCTGAGTCCTTAGGGAGTAGGGCGGCATAGAAGAATTCCCAAATAATAAATAAATAAATAAATAAATAAATAAATAAATGAATAAATAAATAAATAAATAAATAAATAAATGAATGAATAAATAAATAAATAAATAAATAAATAAAATAAATAAATAAATAAATAAATAAATAATAAATAATAAATAAATAATTAAATAATAAATAAATAAATAAATAAATAAATAAATAAATAAATAAATAAATAAATAAATAAATAAATAAATAAATAAATAAATAAATTTAGCTGCCTTTGGCATCGTGTCCACATTTAGCTTATCATGATTTTTTTGCAGCAATTCCTAGGAAACCTTTACAGTGTCTTATCTGTGTATTTCCGAGTTTCTTCTGAGGAACAGAAAGCTGAACTAATAGATGTTTTTCATTCAATCATCTTCAGCTTATAAGCATAAATAAATGTTTCAAACATTCTTTCAGGGTTGAGTTCTAACTTACCTCGCTGCTGGTTTGCAGGCGCAGTGGCAAAAAGTCCAACCCCTCCCCCCAAAAAACAAGATGGTGAGGCATGTGCAGTGGTGGAAACTCGGCTTCTGCACATGCGCAGAAGAAAAAAACCAAAAAAATGTGTGAAAAAAAATTGAAAAAAATATTTCATTTTTTTAAAAGATGGCGGCGCCCACGGACCGGCACGAACTGAACTGGTTCTGTGATGTCATTGTGATGTCACCAGCGTGTTGCTACCGGTTCAGGTGAATAGGTCTGAACCGGGAGGAACCCACCTCTGCATTCTTTGTTCTTCCTGAACTGGTCGGTTCTCTCTCTCTCCTCACATAAATAATGGAAGACATGTGGGGCTAACCTGTGTTAGACAAGCCCATTTTGTTTACCAACTTGTTGAGGTTTATGGCCTATTTCAGGGGTGGGCAAACTATGGTTCTTTGAGGACCTGTGGACTTCAGCTCCCAGAATTCCTGAGCCAGCCATGCATGCATGGCTGGCTCAGGAATTCTGGGAGTTGAAGTCCACAGGTCCTCAAAGAACCATAGTTTGCCCACCCCTGGCCTATTTAATAGCTAGACATCATGCTGAATTTGAATTGTCAGGATGAGGGCCCTGCTTTTGAAAAATATCTAGTTAGCCACGTTTGACTTCTCTCCAGAAGACAGCATTAAATTACAATTCACAAAGACTGCCTCTTCAGCACTCTCTGTGAAGAATATCTGGCGACACTGATACACTTCATGTATTATTTTTTGCCCTAAATAAGCACCTTTCTATATGGATGGCTAGGAGATTTCCCACTTGTTTTCTTAAGCATTTGACATAATTTGTTTCTTGGTCAAGCTTAGTTCTTTGAAATATTGCTGCTCTGGTTGCTGATCCTATCTTATGAAAATATTTAGACACAATTCTAACTTTGTCAGCATATGATTTTAATTGCAGATGTATTTTGATTCTAGATGGTGCCTTTATGAAGCAGACCTTCACAACAGGGGTTGTTAAGAGGCCACCACTCACTAGATGCCCCAATATTATTTATTTATTCATCCATTCATCTAGATTTTGAGTTTTTCTGTTCTTAAGTCTCTAGGTGGTTAGCAAAACAGTAAAACATAGCAAACATTAATATATTCCCTTCAAATGACTGCAGATATCAGCAAGTACACACAGGTGTGTAGGAGAGGCCTTAAAAACAGCTCTTGGTGAGAACTGTTACATATGTGCTGTCCATAAAAGCATTACTTGCCTGGTTTGTAGATTACCTCTCTTATGTATGTTCAAAGTCACTTGTTCAAAGTCTTCAAAGGGTAGATAAATCCATTACATAATGAAGTGCCACGAACTACCAAATCGGACTTAACTGTCATGTAGATAGCAGTAATGAATGAACAGTGCCGCCATCCATTGTTCTTGGATACAAAAGTTAATAGACGTTAAATATATCTGGGAATGTTACATAATGGGCTGTCCAAAGATTCAGATTTGAAGGAAAAAAATGTTTTAGAGTGCATATGGATGCGCACATAACACTTGTGTCACTCAATCCCTGAAAAATAAGCCTTTGCTTTAAGGCAGGGTTTCCCAAAAAGTGGTTGATATTGACCCCAAATGATGATGAGACTATCAAAGGTCAATGTTGTTGTTATTACTATTCATAGTACTTGTTAGAACCCTGTTCAAACAATTGGGTGTGTTAATATATGATTAAGCCACAAATCATTGTTATGTGTATATTGCTTTAAATGCATTGTGGATGATTACTATATAAGCAAGCAAGAGAGCATGCTCAATGTGGTTGGTGGTTGATGGTTGATGGTTTATGGTTGGTGGTTGTGTTTGACGGTGTGTTCCGGATTGAAGACTCTCTGTGCTGCTTTACTGATAAGTAGATTACTTTATGGCTGTATGGAATTGCTGTGAAGAAAAGAGTATAGTATAGAATTGAGTAATAGCTGTAATCTTTGTTTGTGAGTTAAAACAAAGACAGGCAAGAAGAAGAAACTTCGCATTGACTGAATAACTGTGTATGACTTGGACTTCCTATTTAACTTTGCTACTATTCAAGTAAAACTATTTTGTACATACTAAAGATATTCTGTTTATTGACTGAATAGCATTCATATCAAACTGCAACACCATTACTACAACACATTTCGCTGTGTATGTGCTTAACAGCACAATAACTCCTTAACAGTACTATTGCTTAAAGTAGTACGGAGGGTTGATGAACAACTTGAAGTTTCATGAAGGGAACGAAGACCCCTGCTTTATAAGATTTTTCTGAGAAGAGCTACTTGCATACCTATAAACATTCTGAATCCTTCTTTGTCCTTTGATGCTGACCTTCTGCTCTATTGCATAACAATTAGTATAGATTTCATAGAGTTTCATTAAACATATAGTATAGACATTTTATAGTATATCTTTGGGCTTTGGTGTTCTATTCTGGACTTTTGTCTGTAACTCAGACCACTTTTGTAAAATTGTCAACACTTATGAGTACAGGTAGTCCTCAACTTACAATGGTTCACTTAGTGTCCATTCAAAGTTACGACGGCACTGAAAAAAGTGATTTAAGACCATTTTTTCACACTTATGACCATTGCAGCATCCCTATGGTCATGTGATTTACATTCAGATGCTTGACAATTGGTTCATATTTATGATGGTTGCAGTATCCCGGGGTCATGTCATCCCTTTTGCGACCGTCTGACAAGCAAAATCAATCGGGAAACCAGATTCACTTAACAACCGTGTTACTAATTTAACAACTGCAGTGATTCACTTAACAAACATGGCAAGAAAAGTCGTAAAATGGGGACAAAATTCATTTAACAAATTTCTCACTTAGCAACATAAATTCTGGGCTCAATTGTGGTCGAGGACTACCTGTATAAAACTAATTGACTCCTGCCTTTCTCGTCAATCTCTTGAATAGTCCAATCAGTATCTTCCCCAAGAACTGTATTTGGAGGGACCAATTATGATTGACCCAGAAGCCTTTCTGATCTGAGAATGGATCTACCACGTCCTGAATTCAATACTTTCCCCTTCTTTTCTCTTTTTTAAACAAGTAAACATCTAGACATCTTTCATCTTCCTATAGCCTTTAATCTGAGAGCAAAGGTCCAATTGATGTTGTTTTTAATGCTTCTACTTCAGGTGAGTAAACAATGACTTTGCTTACCCCAATTCATCTCATTTTGACCTTTGTCCCAAATTGGATTATATGGATTATTAGGCTGCTTAAAATTTTATTCTGTTTAGAGTTTTAATAGAACAACATAACATATTACTGTAGATTTAAATTGATCAATGGATACCTAATCTTTGAGATGCTGAGTTAGACTAGGTTCTCATAAATTAGCTTAAAGAATTCATTTGTGAATTCTGATATAATGGAGCTGATATGACTTTTGTCAGATCTTCTAGGCTTTGTAACTGGCCAGAAATTGTGATGCTTCTCTTGCCTCAAACTACATACATAAATACATACATATGCATATGTAGCACATGACTTAGGAGAAAACACAATTGGAAATGTGCTCAGATTTCAAATATTATTTGCAATGTTTGCAAATTTAAAACGATTGCATTTTTTAAAATACCCACATATTGTAGATTACATAGAAGTGGAATACAAATGATTTATGAACATATGTCAAGCTAAACCAAAGAGTCAGTTTGGTATAGTGGAAACTGCTGGGCAAGAAACCAGACGACTGTGAGGTCAAATCCTCCCATAGGTATAAAAGCAAGGTGGGTGATTTGGAGTCAGTCATTTTCACTCTGAACAACCCACCTCACAGAATTGTGAGGGAAATTAGAGGCAGGAGCATTAGTTATGTAGATTGCCTTAGCTGACCAAAAATAAAAGCAGGAGAAAAATCTAATAAATAAATCAAATGGATCACCCTTAATAGAGATAAACCTGATACGTAGAAAATTATTTTTTTGAGTTCTTGCTGATTAAAATTCTGTGATTTGACTATTTGCTATTATATGCATTTCTGGAAATAAAACAATCTCTGTTCTGGAAAAACACTGACTTTTCCTTCAATTCCTTTAAATAATTAAAGTTAGATTTAAGTTTATTTAAATGATATCAATTAATTTAAGCTCTTTTTAATAATTTAATTATTCTCTTTTAATTTAGACCTTCCTGTTTAATTTTTGAATAAGTTGTGATTGTCTACTATTTGCCCCAAGGTAGTTTGTTAGCTCTCATGGCAGAATATAAACTCGGAAGAGCCTAGGAGGAACAAACTTTCAATCTGTGAAGTAGGCCACAATTAATACAGCCAATATTGTCATGTTTGAGTGACAAGGATAAGATACTGCAAGCTGGTGAAATCAGTGCATGGATGTCTGTGGTGATGGGCAAAATAATTGTGTCATGATGTTGCAATGCATCCTCCCCTAATACACTTGCATGCAGCAATCTGACGTGAGTCTGAAAAGGCAGAACTTGTATCACAATGTCACAAAACATGTTTTGGCATAATTATGGCTAGGTATGAACACCTCTGAAATGCAGGGCATCTTTTGAGTTTTTTCATGAGTGTTAATGGAATTTGTTTAATAAAGGCATTCTATTTTTTTTAATATAGTCATGACGAAAATGTCATATTTTATGAGTGAGGAAAATGTGTTGGTCACTGAAGCCTTTTTTGAGCATGGCGGGGAAATGACAATAATGGCCTTTTATAAAAACTTTACCTTATCATAGTCTAAACAAAGCAGCTCACATCAACAGTGGAGTAATTTAATTAGAGGAAGGAAAGATTATTTCACTACCCTTCAATAATGAACTATGATTTACTAATGAACATTTTAGAGAAGATTTAATGAAAAGGTCAATATAAGAAAAAGAATGAAAACTTTCAGGCTTGTCTAACCCCCTCTCCCCAATTTTTTGAGTTCACACCGTTTCATTTTGACCAGTTTTCACTTATGACTTTGTAAAATCTAGAGATAATCCCCAACATACTCAATTAAGACCTTTCAAAAAAATCTAGATCACCTTTACCTCCAGGCATACTTTTATACAAACATGCATTTTACCAGCATATTTTCCCCATTGGTTGAAACTACTAATGATTAAATGACAAAATAAGACAGTTGTATAAACCTGGATTGCCAACTAGCTGGTGGCAGCATCTAACTTGACCTTGGCTGATCTAGAAAGGTAAGCAGATAAGTTAGTGTCTGGATGAAGGACTATCAAGACAGTTTACAACTGTAGGAAAGACTATTAAAATTAAAAACATCTTGGAAACAGGCAAACCACTCTTCCTGGCTAGATCATGCTAAGATCATGTTTTTTTTTTAAAAAATGTTTTTTTTAATGTTTTTTTTTAAATTTTAATTTTTTTTAAATTTTTTACTGTATTTTAATAATCTATTTCTATTGTTGTTTTTATATGAATTGTTTTTACTTGTTGTAAGCCGCCCAGAGTCCTTCGGGAGTTGGGCGGCATACAAAAATAAATAAATAAATAAATAAATAAATAAATAAATAAATAAATAAATAAATGAATGAATGAATGAATGAATGAATGAATCAATCAATCAATCAATCAATCAATCAATCAATCAATTAATCAATCAACCAACCAACCAATCAATCAATCAATCAATCATGCTCCTTGTATAGGAGATGGGCAGCATAAAAATTTAATACAGGACACAGGGTACTCTAATAATATCTGCAACATGGTTGACAGTTCTCCTACCTTCTCCTTTACTTGCATGTAATAGAAAAGTAGATGCTAGTCAAGAAGCATGTTTCACCAAAAAAAAAAAAAAAAAGAATATTAGCAAGATTTTAAAATGCAGAGAGAGAGAGACCAAATTCAAGAGACACCAAGGCAATTGTGTTGCATTGGCCAACTAGTATTTTTGTAATACAGCCACCACATCAGTTTGACTGAGAAATGACAAGGTAAAAAATGATCAGGAAAGAGAGGGATTGAGAGGAACAACAGATACGAGGGGAAACAGCAATTAATGAACTGAAGGATATGTTTTATATATGTACATGTAATAATTTGTTTAATAGATCTAATAGAGGCTGATGAAAATTCTAGACTCCTTCCTTTTTTTTTGACCAATTCTACAGAAAGGTCAATGGGTCTTTGCAAGACTGCTACTGCTGGGATTAATATACTTTAAAAAAAATCTTATTGTTTCCAGAAGTTTTCTGAGCAAATGAAGTTTTACATTTCTCAGCCTCCTGCTAGCACATTAAGGTGTCAACTTTCACTGTAAGGCAAAGTGTCTTGGTGCAAACAGCATTTTTGACCTCATGACACTGACCAGAGTACTGAAGTTGTGCAACCATTGAACAAACCTGGGGGGGTGTAATAAAGGGATGGGAAAACAGATCAGGTAGTTATGAAATATCGTATAAAACTTTATACACATACATACATACATACATACATACATACATACATACATACATACATACATACATCAGGGATGGGTTCTACTTACCTTCCCCACCGGTTCGCATCACGACAGAAGTGCACGTTTTGCACTTCCATCGGAAATGACCCTCTGGGCATGCGCAGAAGCCTTTGCGCATGCGCAGAGGGTTTTTTTGCAATCCACGGCGACCAGAGGACCGGTTCAGGAGTGTGGACAGCCGGTCATTGCTGCCGGTTCAGTGAGTGGCACCCAATTTCTGCTACCGGTTCTAAAGAACTGGTCCGAACTGGTAGCAACCCACCTCTGACATACATACATACATACATACATACATACATACATACATACATACATATGTGTAGATAGCTTTCTACAACATCAAAGAGAAAGTAGCTTCTTCAACTTGCTAAGCAATTCCCAAGAATTAAAATATTATTTTCTGGGGAGAAGAAATATGAACCTGGCTATGTTGCCATGGCAGATATACCAGATGAACCCCAGATATAGTCCTGGTGTGCTTAGGCAATGCTACTGTTCCAACAGTGATGAAATGTCAACAGAGCAGTTAAAATAAGTATTTGTTTCAAGCCCTTGAAAGAGCTTTATGTTGTATCCTAAACTCCTCCAGACTCCAATCACGTCCTTGTTGATACTGCAGTTTTACATCACCCTGGACGTGCCCAAGTCATTTCCCTCTCAATGATTTCAGTTGCATGGTAAACAATGAACCATTAAGCACTTTTATGTCAAAAATCGCCCCACCCACATCATTGTGGAAGAGTATATGTGCAACTGAGGATTGGCGTAGAAAGACAGAGAGATCAAAGTTCCATTGAAAAGAAATGTGATTACAAAACTCTTGGCTATCAAAATAGGGATAATAAGAATTTACCCACCAAGAGAACATTTTGAATGGACAACCAAACATTTCTAGGAATGGGAGTACTTATATAACAGTAGTCACCTAGCAGCTCCCATACTTTGAGATTTTGAATTGAAAAAGCCCTCTCTTTCCCCGTTCCAGTAGCTGGACTACCAGCAAGTCAAAAGAAAGGAACAATTGGTGTAACCAGAATGCCCAACATACCTTTTATAATCTATGGCTATTATGTCTTCCCTAAAGTACAATGCTTTAACATTTTTCCTTTCTAGCAATAGGGAGCTGTATCTCTGAAAAGTCTGGGAAGAAGTTGTTCCCAAATGTAGTTAAATCTTTGGCCTTCCTCAACTCAGTGCTCTTCATCAGTATTTGCATTATAATGAAGGACAATATTTTAGATAAGGTGATAGGGGAAAACGCCGTTTAATTCTCCACCTGACCACAGAGCTCCATGGATGATTTGGGGTTATGAATGTCGGGATAAATTAAGTGAAGCTTTCATGAACCTGTCTTTAGCTCTCAGCAAAAGGATTAAACTCCATCAAAGGATTACAAGAGGTGCAAAATGATTGTCTTCCTGCAGAGTTCTATAAAAACCAGCCCTCTTTGGCCCAGAGGCTGCATGCTTTGCAGCTCAACATGTAAACATTAGCAGAAGATAAATCTTATTGTTGTAAAGCTGGTCAGCTGTTTTCTGCAAGCTTTCAAAATCAAAGCAATCAATGCAGAGCAAGCCACTTTTGTTCTGGTGAATTGCAGTCGTGTTTTCGCCATCCCTGGTAGCAATTATTTCCCGGAATCCGCTAAACCAAGGACTGAGGTAGATCTTGTCTTTTTATTTTCTCCCCACATGGTCTTTTGTCTAATGCTGCACTTCAGGAAAACCTGGGCAGTTGCCCCTTTGCCATCCCTAAAAAAAAAAAAAACCGACCCTGGCCCCCACTAGCAGCTGTGTCAACAGTTCTTCAAGATGCTATTGAGCAGGGAGATCTCTTGCAGGCAGCTTCGTGGGAAAAACATTGCCACCAAGACATATGACCCATTCCCAAACGAGCATGGAATGATGGATGCTTTAGAAAGCCCCAAGATTCACACAAAGCAGTCTTCATGTGCAACAGAGGGGTCTTGCTCAAGGGGGAAAGGGAAACCTCTGACCCTCTTCCCCTTTCTAAGGTAACTTCTTTGGCAGAAGTTCAGAGCTGTTTCTCATCTTTCATATAAGGGCTCCACCGGCTATTGTAAAAACACAAGTAGCATTTATCACGGAGGCTGAAATAGCTCAGTGTCAGTGGGAAAAGTTATTTGTCCTTTAATGGACCAGCAAATCCTTGCCCCTTCCTAATGGGTGGAAGTCTCATAGGCTCAGCGGCTCAGCGGCACTTACTAAAAAAAGGACCCATTTCCAGCTTGCTGATACCAGCAAGAAGAAATCAAAGATAGGGAAGCATGTGCAGTTCTCACAGGGGCAAAGGAAGGCATCACATCGTTGGAACACTTAGTCAAACAGAGGATGTTTATGGTGAGAAATCAGGAAGTGCTTTCAGGAAGTTGGTAGGAAAATTCAGATGAGGCAGGCAAAGGAAAAATCGAATGCGTACACACACAGAGAGTTGTTGTGCAGCGACATTTATAGAAAATTGGATTGTCATCAACTTTTTGATCTTGAGCCTCTGCCCAGTCCCTTCCAAGCATCCTACAATCTTTTCATTCATATTTAGAAGACCAAGCTGCTTTGTGAGAAATTTGTCATGAGTTTCTTGCTATTGATTGAGGAGCCTATTTTGAGCCTAGGTGATAAAGACATTTCTGTCCTGGTGCAGACTTCCTGATTGGGCAACAATGTAAGTTCGGATGATTTTGATTGGTGGAATAAACATCATCTTATCCTCAAATGTAGCAAACTCCGAGCAAAACAAATAAAGCAGACCTGTTCCTTATATAGTGCTGAAAAAGCTATTGAACAGTATTACAGTCCAATAGGATTTCCACATTACCAGAGGAACCTGAGTTTCATTGTCAGTCTGAATATAATTAAATGTAGAGTTTACATTTACATTACTACTACTACAGTGTAGTAATGATGAGGAGAACATCTGTGCATTTAACACTATACATAGTAAACTATATTGTTTTATTGACTTCAAAATTGGATAAACTTACACTACTGTGTTAGGGATACTTCTATTTATTCTGTTGGATGATTCCAGATATTAGCTGGAATAACCTGTGTTGATGGTGTTTCAGCTTTCATGGTTATGCCCCAGTAAATCATTGGTGGGGCCAACATGGACTTCTCTTTTGTTTTTGCTTAGATGATCTGTTTCTCAGTTAAAAAATGGCCTTGTGACCACAAGTCTGGTCACAATCCAGTTGGTTAAATTGAAATAACACACACTTTAAAAGGACATATTATATTTTATAATTTCTTCAGAAATTGAATCTACCGACTGCTCCTTTTCCACCCAAGCATTCATTCAATGAGACAAATTTCACCAGTATCACTTTCTCTGAGTTTTCTTACTATCAACTGAACTGGGCAAGGTATGATCCCAGTTTATCATAGAATTGGCTTTGAAGGAACAAGCAAAAGAGTATAAATCACTCATATTCTAGCATTAAAAAAACAGTTTAGTATAGAGTGATAGAGTTGAAAATTGGTTAGATATCATCTAGTCTACCCCTCAATAAAGCATCCCTAACAGATGACTATCCAATCTCTGTTCGACAAGTTTGAAAAAAGAACAACTCAACACTTCCTTCAACTCCCTATTCCACTGTTGGTTTCTATAGTCAATAAATTCCTCCCAGATACTTCACTATTCTCTGAATTCACTCCAATTTGTCATTGTCTATTTTGAACTGTGGTGCATAGATTAGGATATGGTATTCAAGTGGGGTATGATCAGTTAGCAGAAGAAATTTCTATTAAAATTTGTTTGTAGAAGAAAATCAGACTATCAGACATTGGATCCATCCATCCATCCACACCCATCCATCTATCTATCCATCTATCCATCTATCCATCTATCCATCTATCCATCTATCCATCTATCCATCTATCTATCTATCTATCTATCTATCTATCTATCTATCTATCTATCTATCTATCTATCTATCATCTATCTATCATCTATCTATCATCTATCTATCTATCTATCTATCTATCTATCTATCTATCTATCTATCTATCTATCTATCTATCTCTATCTATCTCTATCTATCTATCCATCTATCCATCCATCCATTATCCATCCATCCATCCATCTATCTTACATCATCCATCATCTATGATTTATCATCTATCTAGTTTTCTATAAAATAACTTAAAATGGTTTTGGGGGCAATGTTAGATGATGCAATTTAAAATCTAAATGTGTTGTAATTTTCAGTTTCTTTGTTGGTGTGAATAAGATTCATGATGCTGCTGTGACTGCCTTATCTGGGTGGCGTGTCTTAATACTGCTGAAGAGCCAAAACCACAAGTAGCAAAAACCTTTTTTAAGTGGAGGTCACCTGTGGAATATAGCAGGAAGGAATGCTCTAAAAAGTGGCCAAAATAAGAACGAAATTTGATTTAATGGACACTCAATAAATTCAGACTGTTTCAGTCAAGAAAGCCTTTGTCGTCCGACCATAACATTTGAGTAAGAGATATGAAATTAGTTTCCTTTTGTGTAGTTGAAAATATTGCAAAACTAGTTATTACTTAAAAAGAAAAGGATGCTTGACAGTTTCCCCATTAGAAGGTATTCTTGTTGATTCCTCATTCTAAATCCTGGTTTTCAGATGCAGAAGGGAGATTTCAGTTTGATTATTTGCTATTTTCCTTTGGTAGCCTAGCAGAACGGAGCAGAGATGGAAGTAAGAAGCATATAATGTCTTTCTCTTCAGCACTGGGAAGAACCAGTGTGCAAAAAAATAGGTTCTAGGAATTGTTTTCTTTCCCTTTATCAATAAAAATCCCTACACCTCACTTCTCGCAAGAGGCTCTGCAGCAGTTCAGGGTGAATCAATGCTTATTCCTCCTCTTCCATTTTCATACCTTCTCCTTCTCTTCTCCTTCACAGAATTTCAAGTTGCTAAAATTAGATAATCACAGAGAGTATCAAAGTGCTTCACAGGGTTGTGAAGTCAATAAGAAGGCAACGAGGAAGTGCACTGAATAAATATGGCTAGTCTCCAATATTTACTTCCTTTATAATATTAACAATTCAAATTCAGGGAAAAAAAATTGGAGCTTTGTTATTCCCTTTTGATGACTTACACATGATTTGGGACCTCAGGCAAGCTTCCCTCTGCACAACACGGCATAACTTTCGTATGTTCCTTTAATTAATATAGCTCCCTTGGCAAACCATTGCAAAAATTAGGATCAAAACATAAAAAATTAAATGTGTCACAGGCAAAATCAGAGTTAAAAAGATCATATAAATATTTAGCAATGAAATTTTGAAATCTAAGCAGGTCACTTTAATTGAAACTATCATTTGGGCTTTAATGAGTTCAAAACAAATCATTAGCTAAGGAAATCACATTTCCCCAAATGAAAACCTCAGTTTTCTATCCTCCCCCCCCCCCAGATATTTGTAGAAATGTTTGGCCTGGTAAAATAACAATTAAATCAAATGTGTGAGAATGTTTAATATGATTTGGCAATATAACTCAAAATCAGCAAACAGAATGATGTGGCAGTAGTATAAAATATTTCTTTGATTCCTCATTTCCTAACTATAGCAATTTTAAGATTTCAGAATACAAATTGCCAACAAAAAAAAAGAAAAACAGTCTCTTAAAGCAATCTTTGTTTATAAGGTTTTCATGTCAGATTTATGATTTCTGGATACAGAACTGCTGAAATAATCTGAAAAGCCTTTGGCTTAAAGTGCAGAAATCCAATATTTTGCCTGATAAAGACATTATTATTTCCATAAAATTGATCAACCAGTTATAAATAAGCAGATTTTCCCTGCAGCATCTCAACAAGTCATAATGTCAAATGATTTGTAGTATTTCACATTTTTAAATTTTGCTTGAATTCTTCTCTTTATAAAAAAACATTCAATAAAAAAAGAAAAGAACATGATGTATTTTCCTGATAATATATTTATCTACAAAGTCTTTATTTTTTGTTATTTTCTTTATAAAATAGATCAGGAACATGGGCAACAGGATCAAAACTGTGGATATGATGGGTATTTGAAGCCCTATCTCTTAATGTGCACATGATCCATGCAACATAGGTTGGAAAGGGTGTGGGGTTCAAACACCTGGTTGCACTCACCATTTTGACAGTGTTGACCCCTTCTCCATAGATGCTCCTGGGATACACCTTTAGTTGTGCACTCCACTGCACACATATACAGTGCATGCATATATAGGTATATCCATGAGATCTTTTAGAGTGGCATGGCAGAAATTAGGATAGAAAGCTGTTTTTGTGTCTCTTCCTTTTCTTTTTGCACAGGGATTTATTTATAATAGGATGAATGTCACTCAACTGGGGGCACGTGTAATCAAACTAATTCCAAGCAGAATTACGGTAGCTGGAAGTTGTTTCAGGTTCACTTCCTCAGTTTCTTGCATGAAAACTTCCTAAATCATACTTTTTTCACCTGTTATATGAAAAGTGGATGTAAAACGTATTTTTAATTAGGCAAGGTGAGTTTATTAGTACATTACAAAGTTAGTCTAGAAGTTGAGTCATGGCAACTAGATTCCTTTCCCTTTCTCTTTCCCTTTTCCTTTCCCTTTCCCTCTCCTCTCCTCTCCTTTCCAAATATTTTACTGCTTATCCAAGTAGCTTCTTCAGTCTGAAGAACAACTCTACCTGGATGACTAAGAATCTTTATTGACATATTTCAAAGCTAGCTTTTTCCACATGTATGTATGTGTGTATGTACCTTGTTTCCCCGAAAATAAGACCCTGTCTTATATTTTTTTGAACCCTGAAATAAGCACTTGGCCTTATTGCCATGCACTCAAAAGCCCGATTGGGCTTATTATCAGGGGATGTCTTATTTTGGGGGAAACAGGGTATGTATGTATGTATGTATGTATGTATGTATGTATGTATGTATGTATGTTTGTATTTATTTATTTATTTATTTATTTATTTATTTATTTATTTATTTATTTATTTTTCATATTTATATGCCGCCCAACTTCCGAAGGACTCTGGGCAGCTTACAACAATATAATGTCCTTACTTATATGTCCTTACTTATACCACATGTCCTTACTTATACCACATGAAACCTCTTACAGCTTTCCATAGCTCTGAGGCCTTCATGTGGTTTAAGAAGCAACTTCCTGTCCTGTTCCTTTGAAGATGTCTGTTTTTTTTTGTTCTAATGCTGCTATGAAATCTGAGAGTAAACATTGAGTGCAATCTTCGATGTTCTGAAACATTTAGAAGATAAAAAAATATCCATTGAAGAACCTGGCAGTTGCACTAATAGAGCTTCCCTTGTTCCATCCAAACTGAGTAAGGAACATTAAAACTGTGTGTTTAATAGTGCCTTGGTTGGCCAGAACATCATGATGGCATCTTACACTTTTGATCCCTAAATAAACTTTCACAGCATGGTGTATCAAAGACTGTATGGCATTATTATTATGCCGCCCTTGGAAACAGCCATCTCACCATTAGTATCTCATGCCTGCAGCACTACACTGCCACTATTATCAAGTGAAAAAAGGAAATTTACATGAATCTTAAGAATACATTATCTCCTTGATAATGTATTCTTGTAGTTATTTCAAAGACTGATTAAGTTCTGTCTCGTGCTTGATTGGTTATAGTCTATTTGCAGTATGGAAGGTTTGTATAATCTTAGCAAAATATAGGCTCACATTTAAGGTGTTAAGGTTGCCTTACTTTGTGCACAATATAATATGGCTCATAAGAATGTCCCCAAGACCCATGCAGATTCAGCATTTTTATAGCCCGTGTGCTCCTTATTTATTTATTTATTTATTTTGTTATTCTTATATGCCGCCCAACTCCCGAAGGACTCAGGGCGGCGAGCTGAGCTTTATCAAAAAATATGATCTGTGGTTGATAGTCTGCTTCACATCTACCAGCCATCTACCAGCCATCCAAACAATATATCCTTACTCATCAAAGACACCCTTGAGCGTGAACAGAAATGTAATAACACTATCTTATTTGGGCTAGATGTCACCAATGAACCTGATACCTTAAAGGTTCGCAAAATTGTAGCATCAACTATCACCTCCAAAGAAATCATTGAAGTTACTAGGGATGGCCCCGAGTTCAAGTATAGAGACGGTTCAGTGGCCCCACGATTCTGTAGAGTCGTTTGCAAGGATGAATCCATCAAACGTAAATTCATTTATACTATAAACTCTATTGACAGAAGTGACCACAATCCCAAAAAACTTCGCTCACGGCCTGACTTATCCATTCTACAATGAATCCGCTCCCATGAACTCTGAGCAGAACTCAAAAGACTTCAAGACCAAGGATATACTGACCTATACATCAACTACCGCGCTTACTGCATCAAAACTAAGTCCCGCAATCTACCATCCAACCCCCCATCACCGTCCCTGTCTTACTGTCCTATTGTCCAAATTTACCTGTACCTACTTTGCTTTTGTTTATGTTTATACCAATACCTGCTATCTTGTACATGTTTTGACAAATAAATAAATTAAATAAATAAATAAATAAAACATCCACGACTGTGTATAAAGAAACTGGTAATAAACTTGTATAAGCTAACATCATTCTCAACAATTTCTCTATAATTGCTGTATAATTGGTTTTAGCCTCTGCCATTGTCTTAGATGTGGAAACAAAAGACCATCATGGTTGCATCATCTGCTGTGATCGCAATAGGCTTTATTTTAACAGGAGGGTAGTCTTTAGCTCCTGCTTCCAAGCAGTCTATAATTCCTGCTGTGGCCTCAGCATCATTCATTTGGTTTACAGAAAGGCTCAAAGAGGGGCCCTTTAGCTGACTAATTGCACTGAAATTTACTCAACTAACTGACTATTATTGCATGTCTTACTTAGATTGAGGTTTAGTTATCATGTGAATGCCCACAATTTTCTTTTCCTGCTGGAGAGAATGATGTTTAAGAGGCAGGCTTTGTCACCTTCAACCTAATCTGTGTCACCATATGATTCCAGGTTGAACCTTTGTTGACTCTAAGAGTTGAATAACGTTGCATCTTCTTGTTCCTGCCTTTTAGAGCTTCCCATAATAATGTTATTTATGGAAGTACAAATACCATCAATACCACTTGTGTATTAGGTGGATCATTTTATGGAACATTCAGCACAAATTCAATGCTGAATAGAAGCCACCAAAATCTGTAACAGCACAAAAGGTGAACTAAAGATGCAGACTTTAGAATACTTTTCTGTGGGTTTAAATGATTTCTTTTCTAGTCAGCAAATTGAAATGCTTCCTCTTGATAGTCTTATACTGTAAAGATTTAATTGCTTACAGCCTATCATCGATTTTTGGCATAACAACCAACATAGTCCCTGATTTTGTCAATTCCTAATTGATACTTCATCCCTTAAGTTTGCTTTTGCTATCTCTAACCCCTTAGAGATAACTCGTAACTTTGTTTTTCTGGGCTTCTATTACTTCTGCAGCTTTACGTGATTTAACACCCACTCTCAAGATAAAAACATTTTTATTGTATTATCACTGACATCACAAATAATCCTATCCTTGATGAGTAACTCTGCTAAATCCTCAGCAATAAAGTCTTGCTAAGAGTCATAGCTGTGTGACATATTGGTCTTTAATTTTATGCACAATTGGATGGATTGCGTTTGGAAAACATGTGCAAAATGCTACTTCTAGTTGCTTTGTTCCCAATTCTCCTTTTATTGCATGTCATTCAGTTTAGATTCAGTTTAGAATCAATCAAGAACTTGTTTAGCCTTTTCACTGGGATTGGTGGGTGGTGGACAGCTTGAAAGTCACTGGAACCCCTAAGTCTCTCTATGCCACAACTATGAATTTCTCTTCCTTCTTCCCCCACCTTCAGGCACTGGATCTTGGATATGAAGGAGGAACTGCAGCAGTAGTGGGTTCTAAAATCCTTTACTACTGGTTTGCGTGCGCATGCACGTGCAACACTTCTGCGCATACGCACAAGCTTCTGCACTGCCTCTCGCTGCCGCCGCTACCAGTTCTTAGAACTGGGCTGAACCGGGAGCAACCCACCACTGAACGTCAGGTGTTTGTTCTCCTGAAAAAGAGGAAAGGAGTAACCAATGTCTGATTTGTCTACAAAGATCAAAAGTCTTTCTTAGATTTCAGAAAAGGAAAACCACTTCAATAGCCCCTTGGAACGTGTCTTAAAGCTACAGATTTCAGAAATCCAAAGCTGTAGAGTTGCAGCCAATATATACTGTGCAGTTGTTATACACGGTGGAAAACTGTAGCATATTAAAAAAAGTACTCTTTGTTTAGGAATAAAAGATGTACTTTTATAAAAAAAATTGTGTCCAATTAAGAAGTTCAAAAGTTCTTCCTCTTTTTTGATATATTAGACTTAGCGTAATTCTGATATTCCATATTTTCATATTTCAATATTTTAGCATTAAGATTATCAAATTAACTTTTACATTTTACAGGTAATATGTTATTAGCTATTCCCTTCCAAGTTTTAAAAGAAAGGCAACTTGAGTGCCTTAGCCATTTAATTTGAATTTCAGCAATGAATTTTTACAGTAATTCAAAACATTGCATTGGATCAGGTAAAAGGCTTTTTGATGGTTCCTGCATTTTATGGAATACTTATCCCTAGAATACTTTTAGGAAGTTTTTGGACTTTATCTGATCAGTGCACCCAAAGTCCACTTACTGGAAAACTATTAAATCAAGTTTTGCTGTATGTTGTTTTGTCTGTGAGTGATTTAAGAACACAGAAAGATGCATTATCACACATTAGATCACAATGGTGCCTGTCTTGTGTCTCTAGCAGATTTCTTACCTGCTACTTGGCTCTATTAAAGATGATTGGACGACTGACTTCCTGCATACCAACGATGTATCCAATCCTGAGAGAGTCCTGATTGGAAGTAATGACAACATTTCCTGTTCAAGATAATAAGCAAAGTATGGTTTGGGTTTTTTTTTTTTGTATTTTGGAATAGAGACAATTTCTATCTTCCTGATCTACAACTATCTACGAAAGATGAGAGAACTGGCTCACAAACACAATGAATTAGAATAATATAATCATGGAATAATACAACTAGGGGACTAGGAGAATCCATACTCCTCAAATCAGTTATTTGGACATAAACTACATGCCAGATGTAAACTATTTATGCAGATGGTTGTCTAGATTTTCCAGAGGAGAGATTCCACAAATTCTCTAAAAAAACTTTTTAGTTACCAGCTGTTCTTAGAAACAGGGATATTACTAATATTATTCAATTGAAAATGCACAAGCAAAACCTACTGTTATTTATCTGCTATTCAAGTCTACGGAGCACGGTTATTTTACATATATTTAACAGCATATACTAAATATTTGAAAATAGTTACCTTTCCCATGCCAATGATTGTACTTCAGTGATAAACGCTCCGACTTTGACCATCATGCTTCAAACATATCAGAGAAAAACCTTCAAACATAAGGATTTAAAACTTTACTGTAGAGTTTGCTGTTTTTCTTGTGTAGAAGCTCACATGACTATCATTAAGTGTTGTACCTTATGATTCTTGACGAATATATATTGTCTTTTTATGTACACTGAAAGCATATGCACCAAAGACAAATATCTTGTGTGTCCAATCACACTTGGCCAATAAAGAATTCTATTCTATTCTATTCTATGACTGAGATGATCTTTTTAATTTCATTTTTCTTGACATTTCTTCTAAATTCAATCAAGTTTTATTCACACAAGATCTGATGAAGCACAATATAGGAGGGATTTAATTAAATTCTTAATTTAGTTCAGGGATGTCAAACTGGCTGGATGAATCATATGCAGGCCACGCCCACCTTGGCTCCACAAAGGCAAAAACCTCGTGATACGTCACGTGACATCATGTGATGCAATCAAGTTTGACACCCGTGATTTAGCTGAATTAATAGTACTTTAACAGGAAATTCAGCAGCCATATATTAATATATCCATCTCAAACAGTCTTCCAAATATCAAAAAAATAGTCAAATTTCCAGAATAATAGATCTGAGTAATATATTAAAATCAAGCTTCAAAGACTATATTTACTGCTGAAATATAAAGATTACCTCTAGCTCTGCATGAATTGCTATACAGAAGTATTCTCATTGTCCAAAAATTTAAGGTGTGTTTGTTATCCATAGAGCAACATCTTGGATTTTTAATAAAGCCTGGTTTTAAATATAGTATGTAAATATTTTGGGAAGAAAAGTTTTAACATCCTATCATTTATTTATTGGCTTTAAATTTATATTTGTAGAACTGCTAGAAAAATCTAAAACATATGTGAGAAACACTGCATATTTACTATGAATTTAGCATTCCATAGTTCCTCTGAATATAGAATAAAATTATTCATTTGAGTCACAAACATTTCCGATACATTAGAGGACCTCTCCCAAAAATTACTATATAAAAAATACCATGTGCAAATCAAATAGATTCTTTTTACCACAAACAAGGTATAGATTTATGTCTTGAAAACATTCCTTTTTTAGATGTATCAAAGGACCTATGTCCAAGATGTTTTTCCTGGTATATGTCCCAGGACATCTCAAGACAATCAGATCTGTGCACAACACACCTGTCTAGTTTAATGAAAAGAAGGACTATGGATGACATGATAGTAGTTTCCAATATCTAAGCGGCTGCCAAAAAGAAGAGGGGGTCAATCTATTCTCCAAAGCACTCGAAGGTAGGACAAGTAGCAATGGATGGAAAGTAATCAAGCAATCTAGAACTAAGGATAACTTTCCTGACAGTGAGAACAATCTATCAGTGGAATGACTTGCCTCCAGAAGTTGTGGGTGCTCCAATATTAGAGTTTTTAAGAAGAGATTGGAAACTATTTGTCTGAAATAGTATAGGTTTTCCTGTCTGAGCAGGGGATTGGACTAGAAGACCTCCAAGGTCCCTTCCAACTCTGTTATTCTGTATTCCTATCATCATTAGGATGTACACTCAAGTTTTCTGGGAAGAATATTTACCCACAATCTCTCTCTCTCTCTCTCTCTCTCTCTCTCTCTCTCTCTCTCTCTCTCTCTCTCTCTCTCTCTCTCTCTCTCTCTCTCTCTCTCTCTCTCTCTCTCTCTCTCTCGTTTGTAGCTGGTATATCAAGAAGCAAACTGAAATACTGTAAATGGTTATAGAGTACCCACAAATCTATGCAGTTTTTCTTTTTTTGGCAACTTTCATGTTGGACTTATCTGTTCCATATTTTCCAGCCAGAAGGATTATCCATGGAACTAATATTTCATTTGCATTTTGATCTGGGAAAAACCAGCAGAAACAGGCCTTAGTACTTAAGAAACTGGACATGATAAAATGTAAACACCAAGCATATATACAAGAAGTCAGCAAATACATACTGTATACACAAAACTGAATGTAGAGTCTGCAATAGGTTGCTTTCCATAATTCCTAATTGTTCTTCAATTATAACTTCCACTTTTTCTATTTTCCTTTATCCTTGATGATGGATAAAGAAGATAACTTGGAGACAGCAACAAAATGTATATCTATATACAGTATATCTGTATACCAGAAAGAAATACTAAAGTCAAAAATATTTAGATGCATATTGATAGAATTAAAGGGGAAAAACAATTCAACAAAAGGATTCTGTTCTGTGGATTTTTATTTTTAATTGCTTCCTCTTTCTCATATTTGCTCATATAAGAATGGCAACTGTGCTTTTTATCTTCCTTTGCAAGCCTTCTTTACTTCTGGTAATGAATGGAGGATATTCTTAAATATCTAAGTAATAAAGGATGAAGTTCAGCTTTTATAAAATTAAGACTCATGGCATTTCAAACACTGCAGTTTCAAACATTGTAGGCAGACATCTTGTCCTAGGAAAGAAAATCCATGGATGGGCTTTTATACATGTATACCATGCTGATTTGCATGGAGCGTCCTTAATTTCTCTTTTGATGTCACTTGGAAATAGCAATGGAAGTTAGAGCATGGCTTTGTATGCGTTTAAAGGAACTAATAGCCTAATTAAGCATATCAGAAGGAATTGGAATAAGATCTGAGTAAAGGACCTAAACATTACTTTCTCTTCCTCAACATCTTCCATGGTGTGCTATGTGGAGCAGGGGAATCATTTTTTAAAAAAAAGCTTTCAAGGCCTTCTGATGATGAATAATACTCCTTAGGGAGAGAGCTGAAAAATATCAGACCCTTTTCTGCTTTGGGATGATTTGATGGAAGGTAGCATTTAAAAGTAAAAGAAGAGTTACTCAGTCTTCTATTAGCACATTAGTACCTTACATTTTCTGGACTGTTTGGTAAACCACAGAACGGGTGTCAGGGACTCTATGGTGTTCAGGCTGCAAGCCACTTTCCCACATATGTTCAAGATCGTGCAGTTTTGCCATAGAGAACTAGTTCTGATTTTCATACGGTCAATATTGAGTGGCACTATAGTCTTGTTTATTTTGGATGTTTAAACAAGTTAAGCTGCTCTCTTGCTTTCTTGTTGAGATTAAAACCAGGATTTTGGGGGGAAAGGAGTCCCCCTCGAGCCCCCCCAAAATCTCTTCAGTCATGAAGGTATTCCTTTATTAAAAGCAAATCCTGCTCGCTGACATTGCCTGAAATTTCGGCTGCTACTTTAGCATGATTTTCCAAACTTTCCCTTCCATGGGTCTGTTAGTGTCTTCGTAAACAATCTCAGGATGATCTCAGTGGATCTGGAATCATGCTTAGTCTAATTGGCAACATGTATCCCTTGGACATAAGTGGACTGCAATTCCCATTAGCTCTCACTATTTGTCATGTTGGCTAGGATTGATGGCAATTTTCATTCCACACTTTCTGAAGGGGGTACATATTGCCTCTTCTGCTGTAGAACAAGAACAGGATGATCTGACAGTATTGTTTATTATCTCACTATCTCCAAAGGTTCATAAATAATGCACATTAACTAAGCAAGCATAGTTGCTCATGGCTTAGTGTCATAATACGCAAACAAAATTGAGGAAAGAGATCTTTTGGAATGAGCTCTTGAGAAGTATTCAGTGAAAACTTAATAAAGAGAACCTGCATTCATTCCTTCGGGGATTGCTGAAAATGTTTGGGGATTGCTGAAAATGTTTGTAACCTGGGAGGGGATAGTCTGAAGTGGGAGGCTGATATACTGGCATCATAATTCAAAGGCCTCATTCACCAATACACAGATAGGTTTTGTTTCTATTTTTCCTCACAGAGACAATGGTTTTAGACCTACGATAGCTGCCCCCTTCCTTTTATTTCCTTATGTCTATGAGAGTTTGTGGATTGTTGTCATTTTAAAAGCGCCTCAATGTTATATTACTTAAGATCTGCTCTTTTGAATTTTGTTTTTCCTAATAAATAGTGTCAAAGTTCAATGGCGCTGATTCACCCGTGGGCAATATCAGAGAGGATCCAAGAACAATTAGTCTCTTAATGTCTATGGAGATTCTCAATCATCCAGGTCATGGTTGTCCCAAAGGTACTTTTCCAAAAAGCAATTGGACTTTCTTGGGGATTTTTCCCTTTGAAAATCTTTTGCTTGTATTAAAGTTTGTTGCAAAATCAAAACCAGAAGCACACACAGATGACTGATTCAGCTGGATTCAATAACTTCTTTAAAAACATAATAATATATATATTTACAACACCACAAGTAGAATTCTTCTTCAATCAGTTACAGGTAAACACAAGCAGGAGAGTTAGTTTCATTTCAGCAGAGTTCAGAGTGGAAGAGTACAGAGTTGAGACTGGAGCCACACCCAGCCTTAAGCTTAAGTATTCAGTTTCGATTCTCTGCACAGACTCAGAAGTGGTTAGCTCCCATTGGCTGATTCTGTTGCTATGCCTATTCATTGGCTAACCTTGTTAACATGGCTCTCCCAGTCATGAATATTCTAACAGCTTGTTATCCAAGAATCTTCTTCAGTTGAGCTCTTCAGAATTGAAGAAGCTTCTTGGATGAGAAGTGAAACATTTCCAAAGAAAACCCCCCCAAGAAAGTCCAGTTGCCCTTTGGAAAAGCACCTTTGGGATGTCTCCTAACCCCCTTCATTTAGTAAAATTCATAATCCCCCAAATTTGCAGGAATAATGTTATAAGCTACTGAAGACTTTATGTTGTGTTGCAACTTAACCTTTCCTTTTTTCCTCACCAAAACAAGCATACTGGCTAAGCCTGACATTTTATGGACTTCGAGACCCTCTGTCAAAGACCTTGGAGTACTCATCTCTAATGATCTAAGTGCCAGAGCTCACTGTAATAACATTGCCCAAAAGGCATTAAAAGTTGTTAACCTAATCTTGTGTAGCTTCTTCTCTGATAATATTGTGCTGCTAACTAGAGCATACAAAACATTTGCTAGACCAATTCTCGAATACAGCTCATCTGTCTGGAACCTGCACTGCATTTTGGACATTGAGCGAGTCCAGAGATATTTCATGAGAAGAGTCCTCCACTCCTCTGCTCGCAACAGAATACCTTATGCCACTAGGCTTGAAATTTTGGGCTTAGACAACTTAGAACTATGCCCGCCTTCGGTCTGACCTAAGCATAGTACATAAAATTATCTGCTACAATGTCCTACCTGTCAATGACTACTTCAGCTTCAACCACAACAATACACGAGCACACAATAGATACAAACATAAGGTAAACTGCTCCAAACCCGATTGCAGAAAAGACGACTTCAGCAACAGAGTGGTCAATGCCTGGAATGCACTACCTGACTCTGTGGTTTCTTCCCCAAACCCCCACAACTGTAACCTTAGACTGTCTACTGTGGACCTCACCCCATTCCTAAGAGGTCTGTAAGGGCCGTGCATAAGAGCACCATCATGCCTACCATCCCTGTCCTAATGTCCCCATTTATTTGTATCCATTTCATGTATTCATAAACATGTTTATACTTATATCTGTTATTTTATACATGCTGGACAAATAAAATAAATAAATAAATAAATATTTCAGAAACCAACCAGTCTGATTCGGAATCTTTGACCTTTCAATGTCACACATTCACCGGCCTGGCAATCAGTTAACACAGTACAAGGCAGGTCTCTGATTAAGTCATATTGCAATCTTTTCCTGTTCCCGATCCTGTATTACTAAAGGAAACATTACACTTCCACTTAAAGGATGACCCAGAAATTACACATGAGTTAAATGGAAGCATAAGTTAAAGAAACTTGCAGCTGTCCAGACATTCTTTGGGATGAAAGGGTAAAGAAACAACTCATTGATTAGCAAGTCAAATTCTTTTGCTTTTCTTTGAAAAGTCAATCTGCCTTTTCCTCAGGGACATTATGTCACCAAAACTGGCCTCTCCATTTACAAAGCAAAGTCCAGCCGTGTCATGGAGTTGTTTTGTTTTCCTTGTTAGCTCACTTTTCTTGCTGAAACTCTCCGGGTGGGGGTCTGTTTGGAAGGGTTGTTGAAGGCACCCTTGGAATAGGAAAGGAGGGTAATAATGGAAGGGATGGAGATTCATCATTGAACAGAGGAACCAGTGGTTATATTTTTATATTTCAGATTCAACCCAGGAGAATACATTAAATGCATTAAACTACGTGGTCCAAATTATTGGATATGCAAAGGTCACTGGCTAACTTGGAATCCATGCATGGTTAAGGCCTTCAAAATGTGATCCCTGCAGAAAAATAGGACTTCAACAGGCATAATTAGCATCCTTTTCATTGTGGGCAGTGAATGGTTCCTTTCTAGGGCAGTAACTCTTTGAAGAGAAGCCATTGTATTGATTTCATTCAAGCCATTCGCTTTACACTGAATGGCATGACAATTCTCACAAGAGTTTGTGCTCCTTTTTATTCCCAAAATATTGCCTTCTTGCAAAAGCAGCAGCTCTATATATTTTGTGTGTGTAACCATGTCAACTGCTTCACAAGATGCACTATTCTACTGCTTCGCAAGACAGACTATTGCAAATAAATGTTGTGTCTGGATTTTTGTAGTATGTCCCCTACATCAGTGGTCCCCAACCTTTTTATTGCCGTGGACCGGTCAACGCTTGATAATTTTTCCGCGGCCCACTGGGGGGGGTTTGCGGCGTCGCGTTGATTATTAAATCAACAGAAGCCCCGCCCCCACGCTGATCAGCTGGGCCGGGGCACGTCGGCAGACGCAGGAGTCCCGTCCCTGCGCTTATTATTGGGACTCGCAGGACTCGCAAAAGTCGCAGGACCCGCCACCGCCGCTGCACAGAAGATGCAGTAGCAGGGCGGCCCGGTACGATTTGTTCTGTGGCCCGGTACCGGGCCGCGGACCGGGGGTTGGGGACCACTGCCCTACATGATTTGAAACAAAAAAAGAAGAAGAACTTTTGTAATTTGATGTTTTCCTGCTGAGCACGATATGAAGGATGTTTTTGACAAGAGATTGAGTTACTCTACCTTTTAAAAAAGAAATATTTTTTTTAATCAAAGTCTCTTCTTTTGGATTCTCTGTCCTTTCCCCCCTAATTATTCAGGAATTTAATGGATGCTTTCAGAAGGATATTTCTCTATTGATGAATGTCAGTGTGTTGTTTTTCTCAAAGAAATATACACAAATAAATTCATTGCCATAATTTCATAATTCTCCTTTGGGAAGATTAAAATAATCTTGTGCGGAAAGGACTTTGTAGAACAAATGAGTTTATTTTGGAAGGCTATGATGATTCCAAGTTCCTGGATTGAAGAGAGAAAACAAATTTCAAATTCTAGTGCAAAAACCTAATGATCTTCTCTTAGCTTTGTGGAATGTGTACTAGCAAAACAATAGGCTAGACATTTGGTTCTCCCCCCTTCTCCTTCTCCTTCTCCTCCACCTCCTCCAACCTCCCTCTCCCACCAGGCATGTTGTGATGGTAGCCCATTGCCTCTGTCCAACTCCACACATTTGACTAGCTTCCAAGGAATAGCTGAGATTATGTAAATGTGAGATCATCTAAAATGAAATGTCTTGAAAATAGCAGATGTCATCAGGAACAAATGAAATAAAGATAAGAAAATAAATTAAAGTTGGTAAAGGTTGTAGCTGAACTTCCAGATGCACTGGATACTCTGCTACAATTATGAGCATGCTTAAGCCATTATCAGTTACAGTGGAATTTGTTTATGAGTAAGTAAGCATAGGCTTGTGTTTGTGAGTCTTGCAGCAACATGACCTGATTTTAATCAAACATATTTTGGTGGGGGTGTGGAAGACTTCAGGGGGGAGCCAAAGGAAGTAGCCACTTGACTTGAAGTAGAGGGACGAGAATATCTATTATGAAAGCCTTCCTTTAACTGAGTTTTAAGCAGCATGTGCTTAACCATAGGGCTACAGAATTTGGACTGCAGAAATACAGACACTAAATTGGAGCAAAGTGATATAGAATAAAAGTGACTATGGTTCTATGATTTTATAAAGTACCTTTCATGTGATTACTGTACCCATTTTTTCATCCATTTCTTCCTGGGTTGTATGGGTCAAATAAACAATAGACAAAGAATTGTTGAGATATAATTTGCTTTCTGGAAAAGAACTTTTTAAAATGTTTATTGGGGGGGGAGGGAAAGTAAGATGAATACATTAAAGTTGAAATCTTATTGGACCTGTGAAAGGCTGGAATCTCAGACACCACAATCTCCTGTCTCCTTTTTCCTAGCCCATGGCTCTATTGAAGAAGCAGATCTAGGGATCTGTGGCCCTGGGGATTTTTAAAGCCTTTCTATATTTATGGAAGACTTGAGACTATCATAATTTTCCTTCCATTGCCATGCTTGATAACAGGCGATTAACATAGTTTTTGATTTCAGAGAAGCTTCAATGGGATTTTCCCTACTTTTGCTGGTAAAGTTCCCTGATGAGCTTACAAAAAAGAAGCCCATTAGCAGCACTGTGAAGGGGGAAGGGGGGTTGTTCATTGAATGTCAATTTCAAAACAATGTCTGTATAAAAATCTAATCTGAAAAATGATCACATAAGAGCTCTCTACAACCAGTGATGGGCAGAAGAATGGACTGAGTGGACAGTGCCTTTCATCTGATAAGTCTTACTGTGATGATAATGAAAACAGGGTTTTTTTCTTTAAGATAATGCAGGAATTGATTGACAGGTTTTTAATTTAGCGTCCCCCCCCCCCTTTGGTTAAAGCACACAATGCAGATGCATACAGCTGTTAAAGAATGAAGCCATTTCTTAAGCCCATGTACTAACTGATGGGATTTGCTCAACATATGCACAACATAATATTTCCCATATGCTGAACTTTCGGGTTCCTGTTGTTGAATCGATTTAAAAAGAAAGAATATATTTTCCCTAGAAATAGCTGTTCTGTTATACTCCAACATGAATTTCCTCCTAAAGCAGCAAAAAATAGATGAAGATCTGAAAAAAAAGAAGAAAAAATATCTCTGCTTTAAAGATATTCAGAGACTAGATTGGAGAAAATACGAGGGTCAGTCAAAACGTAATGCCATTTTCTTTAGGACAGGTATAATTACCCACACAGGAACATGTAGCATACATCAAAATGAAGCTGGTCCTCTGTGGATCACATCCCTACTTCTCAACATAGTCACCGTTTCTCTCAATAGCAATATTCCACCTTCGAATGAGAGCATGTATCCCTGTCTCGTAAAATTTCGTTGACTGTTCTTTGAGCCACTTCTTCACTGCAGTTTTCACTTCCTCGTCACTGGAATAATGTTTGCCTCTCAAACCCTCTTCTTCGGCCCCATGAAGAAGTGGCTCAAAGAACAGTCAACAAAACTTTACGAGGCAGGGATACATGCTCATTCGAAGGTGGAACATTGCTATTGAGAGAAACGGTGACTATGTTGAGAAGTAGGGATGTGATCCACAGAGGACCAGCTTCATTTTGATGTATGCTACATGTTCCTGTGTGGGTAATTATACCTGTCCTAAAGAAAATGGCATTATGTTTTGACTCACCCTCGTACAAAAAGGGTTTTCTTTGTTGATTGTACTCCATAAGAAGATTAGATTGGCCTGTTCTTTATTTAGTGTAAGGATGTTACATGTGTTCCTTGACTTGCAACCATTTGCTTAGGGACTGTTTGACATTAAAAAATCTTGACATTACAAACTCATGAGAGACTTATGATCATTTTTCACACTTATGACCTTTGCAGGATCCCCGTGGTCATGAGATCAGAATTCAGACATTTGGCAACTGACTCATATTTATGACGGTTGCAGTGTTTCAGGTTCATGTGACCATCTTTTGCGACCTTCTGACAAGCAAAGTCAATGGAGAAGCCAGATTCGCTTAACAACTGTGTTACTTAACAACCGCAGTGATTCACTTCATAATTGTGGCAAGAAAGGTGGGGCATAACTCACTTAACAACTGTCTCATTGAGCAATGGAAAACTTGGGCTCAATTGTGGTCGTGCATTGAGGACTACCTGGGTTTCGACCAACCTGAGTAACAAATTTAAGCAACAGAACCTTTGCTTAATAGCCAATTGAGAGGAAAATACTTCTCATAATACTCCATGCAAGATTATTTTCTGGTCACAACTTGTGGTCGCCTTGCAATAAGTTTTATTCTCTTCCCATATGCTTTTTATCTCTGTTTCCTAAATTAATGAGCAATTTTACTCCTTCCCTTTTATGGCTTTTCTCAGTACTTCAGGAAGAGGAAAGATCTGCTTATAAAATAGCATTTCTAACTTTTCTGCCAGACACAAACAATCAAATAAAATAAAAATAAAATGATGGCTTGTTTGCAAAAGCCTAGTTTAAAGGTAACATCTATAATTCAAATCATTGATAGTGAAGCAATAAGTAAAATGGTCCTTTATAAAAAACAGAATTGTCCAAAGACATTCTTAAGGATTTTCAAAAGCAAAAGTTAGTGGTTTTTAGAATTATCTATTGTATCATCAGGTTTCCTCAAGTTCTAACCTTTTTTCTTTTTAATGTAAAGCCTCAGATAACAACTGAAGGAAAGTAAAATTATAATGGAGAACCTTGAGTAGGTGGGAATTAGGGTCACACTATGCTTGTTAAAGACCACTAGTGTTTATTTACTGAATAGAAGTTTGAGACGATGTGTCTGAAAGCATATCCCAAAATTGCAGATTTACGAAGATCTTTTGGCTTTTCTACTTTCAAACTCACATATTTCACAGCTGTGAAAACCTTGGTCTCAGTGGAAAGTTGGAACCAAAGACCTTTGTGTGGAAGAGCCAATTTTAATTAGAAGTGAAAAATAGCATCCAGCTTCCTGCAAACCTTCAGGTTTAAAATATAAGAAATAAAAATAGGTTTCTGCAGGGATGAGAATAGACCATATTGTCCCACCACTTCCTTATTCCGTTGTGACAGCCTGTCAGACTTTTGGACTTCAACTTCCTCATTCATGCTTATCTCTGCTGAATGAGACTACTTTGGGCCATCTGACTGCCCTGCATACAGATATGGACAGTCATTAGATGAAAGAACATTATATTCTCATTCTTAGAAATTTCCTGTTTTATTTCACTAGATAGCGTACTGTATATGTGAAATATCAGCTAATTTGTTTTTGACAAACAGATTCTGCCCATTTGTTGAATTATGTTCTGGCATAAAACTGAGCAAGACATCCTGCTAAAATAATTCCAGAGAAAGCTAAATTAAAATCAGTGTGCAAAAGGTTTTCATATTTATTGATTGATGGAACTCAAATACCCACCTTTCCTTTAGGAATTTAAAATAGCATACAGAGAATTGCCTTTTCCAATTTTATCTCACCAACTACAGTCCTATGTGATGCACTGAGTGGAGGGTTGGCCCAAAGACATCTATGGCTGAAAGTTGACTTGAACCTGGGTCTCCTTAATACTGATCCAATATGTCTGTCTGTCTATCTGCCTGCCTGCCTGCCTGCCTGCCTGCCTGCCTGCCATCCATCCATCCATCCATCCTACATAAATTGTTCTATTTTAGCATGCTATTATATTCTTAACATAATGTTAATTGCATGGATGTTTAAAATTTCAAACAAAGAATCAATTATTCTACATGAGATACCCAGATCCTTAGTGAGATATCTATATTTTTTAGTAGTGGTGTAGTCAATGTGATATCAGGTTTATATCAGGTTCCTAGTTTGAGTCATATTTATATCATTGAAATAGATATTTCTAATATTTCTATTTCATATTATATTTCACAATATTTCTAAATACATTGTTAGTGTTTTAACTTTCTTGAAGATATGTGTAGTTCATCAATGATTAATAGGACTCACAGCCTTAAAAATTGGCCGTTCCTGGTACGTTGACTGACTCTTGCCTTGGAACACACTTTGCCATAAACTATTAAAAGAAGTAGTGCTCATTTTTTAAGAAAAGCAAAAGCTAGAGATTGGAATACAGCAGAGTGATACTGATTTGAACCAGACATCCTTCCTTGGCTGCAATTCTGCCTAATAACACATGTCCTAAATTTGCTAAAAGCATATATAAATATACATATAAAATTAGGTATGTCATTATCTATGGATGACTGTTTACTGAATTAAAGAATATAAAGAATATATATTATAGATGTATGAATTAGCCGCGATCTGAAAATTTGAAGGTGTTACAATTTGACTTGAATCCATAGTTTAGGACTTGAAAGCTATAAGAATAGATTCAAAAATTCAATAAAATCTTTGATGAATAGCTATAATGGGAACTATCAAAGCAATTGCTGCTGCTTCATATTTTGAGAGAATGGAATGAAACTAGGAGAAATAATAATTATTTTTAGAGCAAATTTTTCTCCATATGATACTGCTGCTTTCAGTATTTTTTTCTGTTCTCTGCAATTTTCTCAGCAAGGTTTTACAAAAGTGGTTTGCCATTGCCTCCTCCCTAGGGCTGAGAAACAGTAACTGGCCCAAACTCACTTAGCTGGCTTTGTTCCTAAAGTAGAACTAGAACTCATGGTATCCTGGTCTTAACCTGATGTCTTAACCACCTCACCAAACTGACTCTTATCATTTCATCACCACAATGTTGGATTGTATATGTTTTTATCAGATGTGTATGCTGCCCTAGCAACTTAACCTATTTGACAGCTTATAAATGTAAGAAACAAACCAACAATGAACATTAAAGGAAATTGGATAATGGTATTATACTGTTATATTCCAAAAATTATTTTGATTTCAAGAAGAGGCTGCTCAGAGCAATGAAGCTTCTAGTAGCCCACATTAAAGCTATTTCTTAGTTTGGAAAGAAAACCTAAATGAGATTAGCAGCTACCAATGTAGCATATTTAAGCAGATGGGTTGCTAGAAAGATGCTCTAAAATGCTGAGGAACTCTGGGAATTGAAGTCCACAAGTCTTAAAGTTGCCAAGGTTGGAGACTCCTGCTCTAAATGACTTCTCTCTTTCAAGAAACACATTTTTAAAATTGGCAGGGATAGTTCAGTCACAAATATAATTTCCAAGCTTCTTGGCTTCAGATACCAGTAAAATCAACTGCTAATCATAACACAGATCATACAAGTAAATGCCCTCGAAATATAGGTACCCTCAGCTTAGCGGATGTTCTGAAGGCATGAAATGTATTCAACAATTGAATCTGAATACATTTTTTAAAAAATTGGGACTAATAAATTCTCCAGGTTATTCAAGTTTTACTCTGACTGCTAGCAATGTGGCTACCTATAATTAAATAAACATCTCCGTTCTATCAACCAATCTGGAAATATTTTTATTGCAGTTCCTTCAGACTCTAGTTACATTATGTCCATTAAGACATGTGGACTCATTTATTTTAAAATTTAATTGTATAGATTTTAAATGAACAATAATATATGTTTGCAATATCAGTTGGTCATCTACTTTTTAAAGGTAGAGAATACAGACTCTTCCCTGTTCCAAGCGTCCGGTTTAGACCTGATGAGAAATCGTCTGTCACAATTTATACATCTGAAATGAAGAAATTCTAGCTTATAGTGAGAGACAAACAAACCACAGTTTGTGCTTGATACCTTTTCATCTTGATGTATTTTAGTATTCTGTGAAACCAAGAACTACTAATATTTATTTATTTATTTATTTATTTATTTATTTATTTATTTATTTATTTATTTATTTATTTATTTATTTATTTATTTATTTATTTATTTATTTATTTATTTATTTATTTATTTATTTGGTAGCTTTTCTATGCCGCCCTACTCCCTCAGGACTCAGGGCGGTGTACAACATTTTATTAAAAAACTCCAAACAAATTATTAAAAGCACTTAAAAACAGTTTATATATATATATGTGTGTGTGTGTGTGTGTGTGTGTGTGTGTGTGTGTGTGTGTGTGTGTGTGTGTGTGTGTGTAGGATTTTTTGCTGATAAATGAAAATAAAGGGATATATATATCCCTTTATCCCTATACACACACACACACACACACACACACACACACACACACACACACACACACACACAGGGGAGACATCAGATATAAAATCGTCTCAACTCACCCCCACCTGCAGGAAGAGCCATGTCTTAATGGCTTTTCGGAAGGCCAGCAAGGTGGGGATAATTCGGATCTCTGGGGGAAGTTGGTTCCAGAGAGCAGGGGCCCCTACAGATATCCCTATCAAAATAGTCCAAATAATAAAAATGATTGATGTTGAAAATACATTAGGACTGAGCCATGCTTTGTTTTTGAGGGGGGGGGGAGGAATGCAAGGAGAGACTTACCTGCAATGTACTATATCTGCAAAACTCTTTAAAGAATTTGCCTCGTCCTTCACATTTCTCTCAACTTAAATAAGAATCTGCCACACTAAATTTCCAAGGACACAAAAACTCAGATAAATAGATTTTGTTCCAAAGTGGATGATGAAAGACTGCTAACACATGTAGTTCAAGTGTGAGTCTTATTTATATTCAAACTAAGAAATAACTTTTTGTGCTTCTTTCTTCCACCTGCATGTCATTCATTTTTGGAAAGTGTCAGACTCAGGCAAAGAGGTGACATAATTGCTATAACCAGAATTCCTTTTATTACAAAAGGGTCATAAAGCAAAGATTTTAAACTCAAATTGGTGGGTCCAGATGTATTTGCTTTTAGCAGTTTTCATCTTATCTCCTCTTATTTTATTTTCCACAAAAACATTTTATCGGTTACACCAGGGGTGTCAAATTCGTGACAACACGTTGTCGTCACGTGACATATTGCAACTTTCCCCCTTCACTAAAATGGGGGTGGGCGTGGCCAGTGTGTGACACATCTGGCCCACAGGCCGTAAGTTTGACACTCCTGGGTTACACTATCTTACTGTATAACCTATATGCTTTTTTACAATCTGAGAGTCAAGTTTGATGTATTAGATAAAGGCCTAAGCAGTGGTGGGTTCCTACCAGTGCGGTCCACTCTATAGCACCGGTAGCAGCCCGCTGGTGACGTCACAGTACCGGTGCGGTCGGTTGCTGGAGCCTGAGTGCCGCCATTTTTTAAAAAATTTTTTAATTTTTTTAAAAAAATTTCTTCTGCGCATGCCCAGAAGCTGAGTTTCCGGCACTGTTCATGCACTGCCTTCCTACTCCACAGTGAGTCCAAGCAGGGGAGGATGGCTGAGGGAGCGCGTGAGATGCTGAAAGAACGGGCGACAGGAGCTATCTCCATTCCCCTCCCTTCAGCAGTCCGAGAAGCCACGAATGCGCAGTGATGATCCTAGGCATTTTTGCACGTTCAAGGCTTCTCGAGCTGCTGAGGGGAGGGGGAATGGGCAGCAGGACCTATCTCAGTTCTCCTCCCTTCAGCAGTCTGAGAAGCCACGCCCACCTGGTCACATGGCTGGCAAGCCACACCCACAAAATAAGCCACGCCCATGGAGTGGCAGTAAAAAAATTAGGAACCCACCCCTGGGCCTAAGGTTAGAAACTAGGAAACCATGAGTTCTAGTTTTACTTCAGGTACAAAGTCACTTAGTCTCCATTTTAGTGAGCCACAGAAAAGCAACAGCAGCAATGCTGAAAATGTCAAGAAAAAGGCATGGATTTATCCAGCCTGGAATCAAAACTGAAATAAAGGCACATACATGCACAGCACACAGAAATTCTATACTCTAGCTAAGCCTTTTTGTTTAACTTTTTTTTGGGGCAGTTTAACTTTTGTTATGTCTGGCTAAGGAATTCTAGCAACTGACATCTTAAAATTGCTAAGGTTGGGATACACTGCTCTAAGCTCTTCAAAAGTGACCAGTTCTCTGGGCTCTTACTTTTAACGTCTTTTTTTGCTCTTGCCCCATGTGTTATGGGCTTTCAGTTTCCTCACTCTGCTTCCTTCCAAACCTCCCCCTTTAATACTACTGCAATTCCTGCACTGCCAAGCCCCCTTTAAAGATCAGGTTCAATTGGTTTGTAAGGATGGAGATCTTAATGGCAAAGGAAAAGTTACAGGCTTTCTGTATATCCCACATCCATTTTTTCACACTGAACTATTGGGGTGAAAGCTGCTTTCTTTGGAAATCGACTGATTTGGTGTCAGCCTATTTGCTTTGGACCACCGGAACTTGCTCTCACCTGTAGCTTTTCCTGAATCATGTCTTCTCCTGCCATGCCATCTTAAGAATACATACATCAGTCTTAAAAATTACAGACAGATGCTGTGTGACTATCCCTGGTGCTCTGAATCACGTTTTTGCACTTAATTCTGAAGCACAGCTAACCCTGTAACACAGTGCTCCCCAACCGGTGTGCCGCGGCCATGCCAAGTGTGCCGCGGCAAAAGCTCGCGTCATATCCAGAACGGCCTGCCGCCCACCGAATGCTAGATTTTGCCCAGCAATGTTTTGTTGCATTCGATGTGCGGCCGCGGCCCTACAGCTCTGAGTCCGAGAAGTTCTATTCCCCCCCTTCCCCTGCTCACGATTGTCCTGATCACAAGTCTAGGACAGAGCAGTGTTCATTATTAGGTATTACCTATCTGTCATTTTCTGCACTGTGTTCTAATTTTTAAGTTCGCGTAGTAACCTAATTATCAAATAAAATAATAAATCAAGTAATTCTGTTATGTCCAGTTTGACATTCCTATACTATTATACTCTTCAAAATGATATTTTGAAGATTATATTTGTTTTTTATTCTATTTTTGTATGTGGTGTGCCGTGGAATTTTGGGAGAGACTATGGTGTGCCGAGGGTGACAAAAGGTTGGGGAGCACTGCTTAACATAACAGCAATTCAATCTTATTTATATTTACTCAGAGCCAGCCTCAATGAGACCTCCCTTCAGGTGATCTTGCGGCCATATCTGTTCTCTGATTTCTTCCCTCAAAAGAGACATGTTTGTCTACTTTGTTCTCGGGTCTTGATCAACAGGTGATATATTTTAAAGTTACATAACTGTTGCCTGAATAGACACCGTATGTTTCATCTAATTTTATTATGGGCTCTGGCCCTTCATTTTGTTTATGCAGCAAATCCTCTCTTACAGTTAAATCTGCTCCAGCTGTTTCTGAGCACACATCTTGTACTCAGTCCATTTTCTCCTGATTTATTTTGCGTATGATACTTTGGATATTTGCTGGTAGTGCTGCAGTAACTTAAACTTAGTTACCTGACGCACGCTTATGTAAAATTCTTTTTATGCTGAAAATTGCTTCTGCACTTTTTTTAAATGATCACCATTCAAAGTGATGAAAAATAAAGGTTTTTTTTTTTTTAAAAAGAACATTTCAGAACATTTCTTGTGGTGGTGGTTGGTAATTCTAGTATTTTACCTAAGTTACATGATAGCCAAAGTCTATAACCAGTTTTACTATATAATTAGTGACTTGAAAATGTTTTATCTATGCGGCAATTCTATGCGGCAATAAAGATTTTTTTCCCTTTTAAAAATAAGTTGGTAGATTGCAAAAGAATGAAAAAATATGCGAAAGAACAGCATCTTTTTCTACTTTGCAGCAATCAATTTCAGACAACTGCCAATTATTTTTGCATGTTGCCAACCTTGTATTGTGATTTTTTTCATATAATATGAGTCACCCTAATAGCTTGGAGCACAATTGGTGCCACTGGGTTTCAGCTACTTGAATAACAACTTCTTGCTCATGGTGCTATTCTCAGTTGAAGCCAGATAGGCTATAAATTACACAAGGACAGAAGATGGCATGTGATGTGATAGTTAAAGCATCAGGAAGAAGAAAGAACTTGGAGTTCAGAGTTAATATCTCCATGATAGAGCATGTGGGATTTGGATTTAAAAAGAAAGTGGCGTTTCATAGCTTGTTTCCAAAATTATGGTGGAGAGAGAGATTAGACTTTTTTTTCTTGCTGTGACCATTGTAACCTTTGTTTCCTGCCCCACTAAGTGATAAGTCCTTGCTTCAGCTTCAAAATTTTCAACTGTTCCAGTATCCTTAAAAAAAAGGCTTTGTTTTTCAGGAAGTAGGAAGCAATGGGTCTCTTTTTGCTAAAAATAGTTGCCACATTTAGATGTCCTTAGAATACAATGGTTCCTTTGGAAAGCTGAGAATTGAAATAGAACTGGGAAGGCAGAGATAGAGGACATCCTTGAAACATTCAAGAATGGTAACCTATGAATGAACAGATATTAGTACCCTCAAGGATCTTTTGGTTATCTAGATCGGCTATTAATCACATTCAGCAAACAATATCCTCCAAAGAGAACATTTTTGTGATTAATATGACACAAACAGAGATATGTGTGGAACCATAAAACATAAGAATTTCCTTCCTCTTCCAAAACCCTTTGTCAAAAGGCAAGGTGACACAAAAGCATTTATGTTTCTTTCCAGAGAAGATCACAAAGAAAAAAGCCCTACATGGCTTGGGCTTTAAAGCCCTACATGGCTTGGGACCAGGTTACCTCTGGGACCGCATCCTACCTCACACTTCCCTTCGACCGGTTAGATCCCACAGAGAGGGTCACCTCCAGGTCCCATCAACCAAACAATGCCAGCTGGCGGGCCCTAGGGGGAGAGCCTTCTCTGTGGGGGGGCCCTGTTCTCTGGAACCGACTACCCCCAGAGATCCGAATTATCCCCACCTTGCTGGCCTTCCGAAAAGCCATTAAGACATGGCTCTTCCTGCAGGCGGGGTGATTGGAGACCATTTAATATCTTAGGTCTCTCCCATGAATGTATGGTTTGAATTTTTTTTAAAAAAATTTAGACTGTTATTTTTTATTGCTACTGTTCTTTTTATAATTGTTCTTTACATGTTGTATGCCGCCCTGAGTCCCCAGGGAGTAGGGCAGCATATAAGAACACTAAATAAAATAAAATAAATAAATAAAATAAAAAAGTGTTTTAGGCTGCTTGAAGATCCACCCGTACACTCTCAGCCTATAATCCTTGCCATTATTAACTACTGGCCATCACGGTACTTCACTTAGAGGTAGTGATTTCACAAGATTTCTCAAATCTTGGGTCTGAGGGAGAAGCGAACTAAAAAGTATTTTTGGAGAGAAGAAAATCTTGACCTTTATTGGTTTCCTCAGAATTTACATTCATGTTTCCATGGAGGATAGGTCATGCACAAAGGGAAAATCACTACTGTTTGGGACATTCAAAACCTATATAGCAGATAACTAGACTTTTCTGTATCTTCTTGCTGTCATCTTAATAATCATTCAAAATATTGCAACCCAGAACTAAAGGCTCCACATGAGTTAGTCTTCAACACACTCCATTTTAACTACAAAATAGCAATGAATATACATGAAATTTACTTTTACATTCTGGGGAATGCAATGAACAATGCACAAATGACTACCACTTAAGATGTGGCTGTAAATATTTACTGTTTTTAAGTACAGATGTTGGCAAAGTTACAAATGTCAGTTTTTCTGTACAAGACTTTTTCCGTGGTATTGTATCTCATTGGTCAGTTGGTTCCTTTTGTCTCTTCTAATGGGCATTGCCAGTAAAATTCACATGGTTGACACAGCTGTGTTTTACCACTGCTATTTACCTCCCAAAAAGGACAAACTAATCAAAAAATTCTGGCAATCTGAACCCCAAGCACATATTTGATTTGGGTACAAAGCTGGAATGTGTACATTCCAGATAAAGGTGTTCTGATGTGGTTATTGGAGGTGGTGGCATGATGGTGCAGCGCATGATGGTAGACAAATATAACAGGAATGAAGACCTGGGAAGGAGTCAGGAATGAATGGCCAACTGGATATGCTACACCTGAATGCAAATGCAGTAGGGTGACAGTGGTGGAAAGAAAAGGGAAGGTAAAGGTAAGGAAGGAGTAAGAAGATCTGAGGAGGAGTAGGCCCACAGATTGTACTGAGGAGAGAAACAAAGTGCACCAGCCTTCCCCTAGTACGAGGCCCCTGGATTTGTCTCATTTAAAACCTGGACGATACAAGATGTCCCAGGTTTCAGTTCAGCCAAAGTTCTTAGAACAACCTGGTTGAACTTCTGAGCCACAAAGTGTTTGTTCCATACATGGAACAAAACTCATTTCTCATTTCATCCACACTCCCAAGATGAACTTTTTTCTCAAATTGAATCTCATAATTGTTTGTCTTCTGACTGCAGATTAGAAACCAGTTATGAATTATTCTATTCTCAAATATCTAATATGAATCAAACAGCCAATTCACACTTGCCTATTATAGAGTGGGACCAATAAATGCTATCATCTTGATATATTCTAGGCACTCATATAGGGAACAAGCTAATATTTGTCAGTTTAGAAAATGGATGTGAAAAAATGGAAGATGGCAGCTTAAACTGGCACACTGTAACATGTAACTGATTATGTTACCAAATAATTGCATGCACGCACACACAGAGAGAAACAGAGACAGAGACACAGACATATGTATGTATGTGTATATAATATGCTTTAAAATTGGGTGTTTTCTGGATATTCTGAAACCAAATTCTCGTAATTTCAAGTCCAGGACTCTCAAACTTTCCTGGACATATCTGAATGTTTCACTTTGGCAATAAGCCATCCTGAAGCATTTGAAAAATATTGATATTAAATAGGAATATAGAAGTATAAAACACTGATGTGTTCTGGTTATATCTCCAGAGGTTAACAATTCAATTCAGGTCCCGAAAAGGCAGTGCAGTGTATTTAGCCTCTTAATCAAGAATTAATACAAAGATTTCCTTATTTTTCTTTCCTTTCAGCCTCAACTTTATTTTGAAATTCAGCCCAAAAATTCAAGAGCTCCTAGGACTGAGCGCTGAGAAATGTGTTCCAAGGAATTAATATTGTATGTCCGCTGATATTTCTCCTGATAATTCAGAAAGATGTATAAGTAGGGAAAGTGATAGGTAACCATTGCATGCAGCCAAATTTTATTCCCAGTAATAAATCTAAACTGTATAAAATAAAATTTGAGGTTGATCATTCGCCTTGTGAGATCATTTTGATAGAATAATAGCAGATTTCCCTTATGTATAAGTTGCCATTTTCTGGATGTAATGAATGGAATGTCATAAAACATATATACTTCAAAACATCATATATCTGAGTGAAGCAGGAGCAGTGCATTTCAATTTGGCTCCTACATTTCTATATTGTTGATTTAATATACTTTAGCTCTAATCCCTAATCCTGCAATTTTTTTTCAACATTAGCACAAAGTGTGTCTTCTTCCAAGTGTACTTTACGTGCGACAGTTTGATTCACACTACCACATACAGTATGTCCTATAATTGAATTTTGTGAGTGCTTCTAGAGACTTTTCCAACTAACTAAATGGTGAGGTGATCACCTCTTCTTTCCTTTTTCTGTCTCTAAAATGTTTTGCAAGATATTTTTACATACCACGAAGGAGGTATTTTTAAAAAAATCACGAGACCTTCCTACATGTATATTCCCAGCTTCTTCTTTCATATTGTACATAATGCATTTGAATAAAGGAAATGTGGAACTATGTTACTTTGGCAAATGGTTCTTATATTGTTCACGGGAGCTATTCAATGCTTATAGGTCTGTCATGGGCCCATTCTCAACTGCTGCTCTGATTAACTTCAAAGATTATTGAGAACATGGTGACTTGCCATGTTTAACCATCATAAAGATAATATCCAATTTCTACTGGAGAATGTCTGAAATACACTGCAGAAAAACTTGAGCTGCTTGGACAGAGCTAGTTGTATGGAAAGCTAAACAATATCCATATGTAATGATTTTCTTGATTCACAATTTTGAAACTGAAAACCTCTTGGCTTCAAGCTTGTGTGTCCATTCCCCTGAGTATAAGGGTTCCTGGCAAACTATCAGCTCTTAAATATCACTTCTCCAGTTACATTCTCACAGGTTGCTATTTATGCAGACCCAGCTTTTCAAATCTGTATAGTTGGTATTGGGCTGCAGCTTAATGCATTACAGGTGGTTTTTGCTGCTTCGGGCTCATAGGCCAAACTGATTCCAGATGGTCACACGGTATGAGTAATAACATCTCATTAAGTTGCAAAGTTTCAACTATGGCCCCAGAATTATCAATGAAATAGAAGTAGAGGAATATCAGCTGTATCCCAAGTCATAAATAGGATTTTTCATAACTTTGAACTTAGATTTGCCATTTGTTAGTGAAGAGGGGGTTGCCTTGCCGAAAATATGAAACGCCACAAAGAGTGAACTGCTTATTCTAATTTTAAGAGCAGTTTTGAACCTCTATTTTAGATATGTAGGAAGATGTTCATTATGTATCTTGAAAAGTTAAAAACGTTTAAAAGGGAAATTCTGTGTTCAGGTAGCTCTTTGCAATTGGGAAAGTTTGTTTATACTGGATTTCTGTCAAGTACAAGTACTTCTTTAGATGAACCATCCAACTAGGAATCGGTTTTTTAGAGAAAATATTGATCAAATTAGCAAAACAGAGGAATAATTAGCAAAAATGGAGGTGGCGCAGTGGTTAGAGTGCAGCACTGCAGGCTACTTCAGCTGACTGCTAGGTGCAGTTCGGCAGTTTAAATCTCACCTGCTCAAGGTTGACTCAGCCTTCCATCCTTCCGAGGTGGGTAAAATGAGGACCCAGATTGTTGGGGGCATTATGCTGAACTCTGTAAACCGCTTAGAGAGAGCTGTAAAAGCACTATGAAGCGGTATATAAGTCTAAGTGCTATTGCTATAAGTGCTATTGCTATAATTGGTCTAGTCATTTTGCCCAATAGCTTCCAGGTGCCTTGAGACTACATTTCCCAGAGTTCCCAGAAAACATACTGTTTGAGTTGGCCAGGAATTCTGGGTATTGTAGTCCTTATATTTCCGCTGGGTTCCTGACTATGAAAAACTCATCCAGGCTGATTTCTTTTGCTACAATTTGCCTCAGTAGGGATGGTGTTAACGATCATGGTCCTTAATTTATGTATAGTTAAGGTTCTCTCTGTTCTTGGGGTCTGCTCATTCAAGCAGGACAGCAAGAGTTATAACCTTCAGCTGTTTATGCACGTCACCATCAGGGGTGAAATCCAGAAGGCTCTGACAGGTTCTGGAGAACCAGTAGCGGAAATTTTGAGTAGTTCAGAGAACCGACAAATGCCACCTCTGGCTGGCCCCAGAGTGGGGTGGGAATGGAGATTTTTGCAATAACCTTCCCTCAGGAGTTGAGTGGGAATGGAGATTTTGCAGTATCTTTCCCCTGCCACGCCCACCAAGCCACGCCCACCAAACCACGCCCACAGAACCAGTAGTAAAAAAAATGGATTTCACCACTGGGTCACCACCCCTTTTGATTTTTCCACACAACCACTGTTACTGGAACAAAGTTAAAAGAAGGCAAATGCCTTTTATTCTCTGCTACTTGAGAAATACAAAAGCATCTTAAACCGGTCCCTGGTAATCAATCTGGGGAAAAACCTAGGCCTTCTGAGTCACATTGCCAGATTACAAACCTTCAGTCAAGACATGATAGCATCCAAAATCTCCCTGTAAAATAGTACTTAGATTGCAGATTGTGGCCTGAACATTTGCCAACCCCCCCCCCAAAAAACAAAATTTATGTGTTCTTGGAAGGATGCTTTCATGCCTGATATCAAAGGTGGGCTTGATTAAACGTGTTCAATCTCAGTCTTCAAATTGGCTCTTCACTGATGCAGTGAAAAGACTTGGGCAATATGATTCCACGTGGCCAGAGTTAAATGTGTTATTTAAAACCTGAATGGTATTAAATTTTATACATGTACAAATATTGTAACTTGGTTAGGATCCACCCCCCATTTCCTCCTCTTTATATACTCTCTTCTTTTTTTGCTGTATTACTAAAAGTTTTTTTAAAAAGTCACACAACAGTAACATGGATGGGTATTAAGGATTAAAGGATATTAAGGATTAGGTGGAAGGAAGGAAGGAAGGAAGGAAGGAAGGAAGGAAGGAAGGAAGGAAGGAAGGAAGGAAGGAAGGAAGAGAAAAGAAATTGTACAAAATGGACAAATACTCTGTAGATAGTATTGAAGAACACTGGCGATTTGGACTTTGAGCACAAGCAAAATAAAAACCTCTGTTGGGATACTCACTGTATACCTAGACGTCTGGGTTAGATTATAGTTCTCCTTGAAACCTGGAAGAATTTTGCCCCACAACCAGGGTGTGATTCTATCCTACCCACAGACAGCTGCTGTTCCTTAAGCAAATTCAAAGAATCAAAGTCTTCAGCAAATTCTTAACCTAAGGGAGAAATAGTGATTTGATTAGAGATAGAAGGAATTAGACTCCAGGTCAGTTGTGAGTACATTCCTGATGTTGTGGCAACTTCTAGATCTTGCATTTCTAGAAGGCCCTGTAACAGAGCATATTCCAGACTTCTTGTTTTAAAAACTTTTATAAAGTCAAATATTTGACTCTGTGATTTCTTGACCAACTGCATCATGTGTTTTGATATAGAGATTAGTAACTAGACTAAATTCACTGTAGGTTCAAGCAAATGATGTCATGTTACAAAAGAGAAAAAAACTCTTAATGACTGGGTTTATTGTCCTTAAGGTAAAATGACAAAGGTAAATAAGGTATATCCTTAAATAATCAGTTTTCATCAGCTTTCCTTCTTTTAAAATGACAGCTGTTGCGAAAAACCAAGCAGAACCGTCCTCCCTTTTCATATCACAAAATGGTGCTGAAAGATATTCTTCATCTTGGTAATAAAAACAAGCATAAAAGACCCTTGCCCTCTTCTGGACTGGGCCTTTAAAAGTGGTAGGTCCTTTATGGTCTTGAAATGTGAAGGAAGTGTAAACATTTCTTATTTAGACAGGACTGAAACTGATGTTGCCTGTTATTAACTACAATCTGGGAAAGAATGAACAACACCCACAAGCAACCACTGTAATTATTATCCTCATATTTTTATATAAACAATGTTTATGGATAAAATTTTAAGATTAAAACAGTTTTAAAATTCACTGGCGTAGATTCAAATTCACGGAACAATGTAAACCTCCCTTGCATAGACAGCCATGTGTGTTGAGGGGGGAAATTGCTTGAATGAAACACAGATGTTCCTTTGGTGATAGAAAAGAGAATTGTCAGAAGACTATTGTAAGCTTTGCTGAACCAAAAGCCATTTCTTGGGAGCCAGAACAGCATTGTTGGAGAGCAACTTTGGTCTAGTGCAGAGGTGGGGAACTATGGCCATTTTATGACCTGTGGACTACAACTCCCAGAATTCTTGAGCCAGCATGGCTGGTTCAGGAATTCTGGGAGTTTAAGTCCACAAGTTATAAAGGGGCCATTGTTCCCCATTTCTGGTCTAGTGGTTAATGCATCAGGCTAGAAACTTGGAAACTGTGAGTTTAGTCCACATCTTAGTCATGAAAACCAATCGGGTGACTTTGGGCCAATCATTCTCTTTTAGCCCAATCTACCTCATAGGGTTGTTGTAGGGAGAATAGGAGAAGTATTGTGTGTAAGTATTGCAAGAACACAAGTGAGTGGTCAGACAAGGAGACACATTAGTAGCCTCACATTGCAATGAATAAGGGCCCATATTTAATTTTGCAGCAGCAAAGGTCATTAGCCGTGCAAGTACAAAGATAGCCAGGGAAATGATTGAAGCCTGGGAAACGGTCCCCTTATCAGTTAACAGGAGTGCTGAATTACCACCAACTTATCAAATGCTTAGGAGCCAAGGGCTTGGCAGCACAAGGAAATGACAGCCAATTGCCAGCCATCAAGACACCAATAAGCCAATAGGAAGGCACTACATAAACACGGCTCACAGAACAGCCCAAAGTACATATTTCAATAGAGAGAAATTTCTTGAAGGTGAGCTCCAGCATGAGTCTGAAAGCTCGGAAGAGTAAATCTCTGGTCCCGATGACCAGCCCAAATTCTATCTTGCAGTATTGCGTGTGTTTTCGGCCTTGTATTATTTGTAACAAGAAAAAAAGTGGGATATAAATAAATTGAAAAATAGTTGTTAAAGCACTGAGCTGGCACTTCCGGAGGCTCAAGTTCTCACCTACTCTCAACCATGGCTGTCTAGGGCAGTGTTTCCCAACCTTGGCAACTTGAAGATGTCTGGACTTCAAATCCCAGAATTCCCTAGCCAGCATTCGCTGGCTGGGGAATTCTGGGAATTGAAGTCCAGACATCTTCAAGCTGCCAAGGTTGGGAAACACTGGTCTAGGGGGTGACTTTGGGCCAGTCATTCACTCTCTCAGGCCAACTTACCTCACTAGCTTGTTGTGGAGAGAAATGAGAGCACTGCATATGTCATTTGAGCTTTTCAATAAAGGGTGTATGTAAATGTAAAGAATGTAAATCAATAAAAAAATTCTTGCTGGTGGCAGGAGGTCCTGAAAGGAGTTGCAGTTGGCAGTATTGAAAACAAGGATCTTGCAGCAATTCCTATTGTCCTGATGTCTGAAGCTGGTGTAATTCAGTCTCTGCAGTATAGAAGGTACCAACTGACTTGAATTTTCAATAAATTCTACACTTGAGATTTATTCTTCTAAAGCCCAATAATGGGGAACTATGGAATTCTTTATTATTACTATTTCCCATCTAATTAGTTTCTTCGTTCATGTTTTTATATATAAGAATTATACTTTTCATGGATATACTTTACCCTTAAGCATGTAATCCATAAAATTATATATTCAAAGATGATCTTATTCAGTAATCGTCCAGTTGCAAAAGACTGCGCAGCAACTGACATTTTCTTGACATATTGTCTTGAGAGATGGTTCCATGTGACATTTTACCTTAAAGCTTAAATTTGTGTCCCTTTGTAATTGTGGATTAAAGTACCCGCATGTGTGTGAACTGTGAAGCTATTGTTGCAACTGCAACTCTTGTCAGGTGTTCTGTTTGTTTTTTTTAACCTGGTTTAGAGATCACTTGGGGTTGGATGGTAAATAATAGTGATGCACTGAAATTTTTCTCTTCCATTGTTTCCCATAAACTTCCCTTTTCCACTTTCTTCCTTGCCATGGCATCTGTTTGTCTTTTAAGCTAAACCTCTGCTCTGTATCTCATAGTCTATATCAGTGTTTTTCCAAGTTGGCAACTTTAAGATGTGTGGACTTCAACTCCCAGAATTCCCCAGCCAACAGGATAAAATTCGCCAACTTTGAAAAACATATTTTGATCATTTCTACTCCTTTAAATAGGTTTTATCTTATATTTCCCTAATCTCTTGGCTCTGTTTTCTTTGATCTGAGTTCGGCTCCGTATTTTTATAACCCCACACCTGTCTGACTAGCGTTTGAGTTCTTTAACTTGTTTGTCTTCTCTCTGTCTGCAAGAAACAACCTATTTCTTCTTTTAAACTCTGACCCCCTCACCTCCCACCTGGAGGCTCCAGTCTCCTTAATTTTCACAACAGTTGTAACTTTCTGGCAAGCCACAGGTATTTTGCTACAGATTCGATTTTTATTAAATATTAACTCTGTGATTCCTGAGCTGTAACAGCCAAGGCTTGCACTCATTTTGTTTTGTGGGCTGATTCCCTATCTTTGATCTTTGTCTGTTTCTTCTTATGTTCTGTTTTGTTATATACATTTGTTGCTGATATCTCTTCTCCTCCAGTGGAGTTGAAATCTCCCACTGTGCTTAGTCGTCTATGTAGGAATTTACAAATCTGAATTTTAGTGGCCAAACATATACTTCCTTATATAAACTTCTGCAGCCTTAATATGTTCTTAAACTAGTTTAGATGGGTAAATATTAATGCCTCAGGAAACTGTGGTAGTGCCCTTATGATGAGACCAGGGGTGGGTTTCACTTACCTTCACCACCGGTTGACATTGCGATGTTTCACGCGCATGTGTGCGCATCCCCTCGCGTGATTTCACTTCCGCGCATGCTCAGAGGTGGATTCAGCCTGAAACACATCAGCTGTGCTTCGGGCGAAGAAATAAAGGTCAGTATTAACCCGGGGGCGGGCGGGAGGGCTTTTTTCAAAGCACAGAACTCTGTGAAGCCATCCAAATACAGGAAAATCGGCTGAAAATTCAGCAAAAAAGATGGCAGCGAGCACGGACCGGCACAGACAGAACTGGATCCGTGACGCCAAAATTACATCACCAGCGGGTCGCTAACGGTTCAGGCAATCTGGTCCAAACCGGGAGGAACCCACCCCTGGATGAGACGCATGCAATGATGACAATACCCAAATGCTGCCATTTATATTTGCACCCTGACGTGTCAAAAGTTTGTGGTGATATTTGCATCATGGCAACATCACACAGATGTCATCTTGGCTCCTTCTTGCCCCTCCTATGATGTTCATAACTCAAACCTATTAACATAACATTGAAGCACCTTGGAAATTGGATGCATTGTGTTTCATAGAGTGTGCCGAAAATGGAAATATTTTAAAAGCTTACAAAATCTGCATTGTGTCTCCTGAGTCAGAGTTTGTTTGTTTGTTTGTTTGTTTGTTGTTTTTATCATGTCTTTTTAAAGTAGTTGTGACACCGTTTGGTCATTAAGACAAATCTTTATTCAAATTCTAACCATTTTGAGTTTTCCTTTTGTTTTTCAAAAGAAAAAAAAGGGCTACAATGAATTTCTACACAACATTTTATGTGTCGTAAATCTGAAGAGGATCCTACTTGGCTACACTCTGTGGAAATCCATTAAAATGCTTGCATGCAAAATCTTTGCATCACATTTGCTTTGGCTCTAATCAGCAGTGAGAGGCCAAAGCAATGCACAATATGTAGCAGAGTATAATTTCGGTGAGATAAGGCATATGTATCAAATGTTATGCTTTTTTGAAATTCAATTACCCACACTGATTATGGCATTGGTAGTTCTGTTTCCCTCCTATGTTTCTGAAGGTTTTGCAGATAGAGTTCTCCCACTATTTCCAGATGTTTCAGGATTTCTTCAAAGTGCTAGACTGTGGATCCCCAACGAGTTTTCTATTGGAAAGTTTTAGCACGGACTACAATTCTAGCCAAGTACAGGTAGTCCTCGACTTACAACCAAAATTGAGCCCAACATTTCTGTCGCTAGGTGAATTTTACCCCATTTTACATCTTTTCTTGCCATTGTTGTTAAGCGAATCACTGCAGTTGTTAAGTGAATAACACAGTTGTTAAGTGAATCTGGCTTCCCCATTGACTTTGCTTTTCAGAAGTTCACAAAAGATGATCACATGATCCTGGACATTGTAATGATTATAAATATGAGTCAGTTGCCAAGCGCCTGGATTTTGATCATGTGACCATGGGGATGCCGCACAGGTCATAAGTGTGAAGAGCAGTCATAAGTCACTTTCCTCAGTGAGCTTGTAACTTTGAATGGTCACTAAATGAACTGTTGTAAGTTCATTTAGTGACCATCTGAGGACCACCTGTGTAGCTCTGCTCTGAGGAAAGGGAGCAGAATTCAGGATCCAGATTTAGACTGAACATGATATTGGCCACCAGTAACAATCTGAGTTTTTTTTTAAAAAAAAATAAGGAGGGAGGGAAAGCAACATTTTATGATTACATAATGTTCCTATTTGAGAAATATTGGCTAAAAGGCCCATTTAATGACTCTTCATTTGGCATTCTGACTCGGCCTGACTCAGCCTGACTCAGCCCTATACATTTTTTTCAGAAATAGGCTTGAAGGAACAAAGCCTGAACATCTTGTAAATATAGAGTTTTTCTCAACCTCAACAACTTTAAATGTATGCATTTCAACAGAATTCTGCCTTCTGGGGAATTCTGGGAGTTGAAGTCCACACATCTTAAATATGCTGAGGTGATATACATTGTCCCAATGCAACTTGAAACTATTATTGCATGCTCCTAGTATTGAGAATGTGTAAACAGCACCCTCAGCCATCAGAAACAATATGATGGAATATATTTCTTCATTCTTTTCAAAATGGTGGCATTAATTTAGATGCTCAGGTTAGATGACACACAGATCTGATGGAGTAGATCAGGGTTGAAGTGCTTGACAGCACTTGTTTTGTAGTTCACAATACCCCAAAAACATCCTTAGGAGGAAAAAGGAGTTAAATTTGGCTCATTGTAATTTGTGGGGTTTTAAAGCAGAGAAATAGGTTAATTAAGTTTTGAAGAAGTCATAATCATATTCATTTCATGCCTTTAAACAGCACCAGACCTTCAGAATATGACACTTGGGATTCTGTGTCTAAACATGCCCTACAAAACCTGGAGAAACCTTCAGTCCGAAAGAAATTATACATCCTTGTTTAGATTCTGCACCTCAAACATAAGCTGGTTTGGCAGATGTATTGCAAATCACTTCAAACTAGTCAATGCCAAAATGAAAATTGCTCCAGAGATGTGCTAACTGGACTAGAGAAGGAGATTATAGTTTAAGTTTGAATCTTCAAAGTATTAGAAGCAGCTCACAATTACCCATAAATGGACTTTTTAAAAATTTGCATATGTTATGCAGGGGCGGGTTGCTCACTTACCTCGCTGCCGGAGCCATGCGTGCGCATCTCCATGCTTCGGGGGCGCACGTGCTCGCTACGCGCGTGTGTCCCCTCGCACGATTTTGCTTCTGCACATGTGCGGAAGCAAAATTGCGCTGAAATCTCGTGAGGGGATGCGTGCAAGATTTTGGCATGATTTTGCTTCCATCCATGCGCAGAAGCAAAATCTCGCAGAAATCTCGCGCGCTTCCCCTTGCAAGATTTTGGCGTGATTTTGCTTCTGCGCATGCGCAGAAGCAAAATCGCCCAAAATCACCGGAAAAAATTGCGACGCGGCGGGTGGACCGGCAGAGAGGGCTCCGGAGCGGTTGCAAAATCCGCCACTCCCTACCGGAGCTGCGTACCGGACAGCTCCGGCAGGAACCCACCTCTCATGTTATGTCTTGCTTTAACTAAGCCCCTGAGAATTCAGAGATGCCAGTAAACATTTTTGCAGGGAAAGTTCACAAAACAGCCACGGGTGGGAAGTCATAGCGATGTGGAAGATCAGTGGTCCTCGGACTGAAGGACAATAAAGCAGCCTAATAAAATGACTTGTACATCCTGAGTGTAGGATTTTTTGTTTTTGTTTTGCAAACCAATGGCAGGCCTCCACTAGCCATATAAATGCAAGGGAAAATATTTCACATGTGTAATCAATTACAAGAAACACATGCACAAAGGTAAAGAATGAGAAGCAATGCCAGGGTATCTCAGAGAACAGGGGCTGGTGTATCGCCTGGGAATTAGTCAGATTCATAGCTAGCCTTGTACAAAGACTTGTGTACCCACTAAATCACAACCAGACAGTTATGATTACTTACTGATGGTTTTCAAGTATAACTTCTAGAATGCTAGAGTTAAAACTGAAGAATTATTAAAGAAATCAGAAGGGAAGAATGGCCTCAGGGATGAAAATGAGTTCCCTTTTTTGCACTTTTGCTAATTAAGTCTGATTTATTATTGTTATTATTACTACTACTACTCTGCCATGTTTCATGGTCAAAGACTTGCATGCTTATTTGGAGTGAAAGTTCGTGGAGGCTTCTATCTGATACCAAATTCTCTATTGGACATGTAAAACTCAGCACTTGCTGTTCTGCAGATGTTTTAATCTTGCTGTGGAGATGAAAGAACATAATTAGGATTGAGCTGAGTAGGAAAGATATTAACCATGACTTTCCCAGCTGTAATCTCAGTGAAAATGAGCTTCTGTCTTAGCTGTCTGTCTTTTAGGGCAAGCTTGTCTCAACGTGTTTGGGGTCCTGCTCAATTTGGCCCTGGACCAGATTTAATCCAAGGGATCCATCTGTGGATCGTGTTTGCTCTAGCAAAAAGACACCCCGCCCCCAACCATTTGTGGTGGGTGTGAATGTATGATATCACCCTCCACCTGCTTCAGGTCCACCACATAAGCAGCCTCCAACTGTCTTTTCTTCATCATCCATAGTGGTGTTTTCTAACTTCAGTCTCCAGAAGACGTGGTCGGTCTACTGTACTTCATTTCATTGAAGGCAATGTCTCTCTTCCCACCCTCTGTCCCCAGTTGTCTCCAAGGCCACTTCCTCTGGACTTCTGCACTTTCCCCTTCAGAAAGCATATTTCCATGTAAACTCTGAGCACACTTCACCTTGTGAGACATTATTTGAAGCTTTGCATGGGCTCCCTTTCTTTCTGAAAATATTTGAATTTTAGAATACTGACACATCAATTACTTGTGTGGATGAGTATCACAAGATCAAGAATTTCAGGGTGTGTCAACATGTCAATAAGACATGTTGAAGGAGGAATTATTGTTATCAATTCTGTATAGGGAATGGAAAGGGCGGCTATTTTACTCTTCATTTATTTATTTTATTAGTGAGATTTATATACTGCCTCATAGTGCAAGCACTTTCTAAGCGGTTTACACCATTAAGCAATGTATATACTGTATTTACATTGCCCCCAACAATCTGGATCCTCATTTTACCTACCTTGGAAGGATGGAAGGCTGAGTCAACCCTGAGCCGGTGAGATTTGAACAGCTGAACTCAAATGATCACAGTCAGCTAAAGTAGCCTGCAGTATTGCACGCTAACCACTGCACCATCTCGGCTCTTCATCTGAGCAGAAAAATGTCTCAGACTAGCATTACATTCTGTTGTCAAATTGCTATTAACTTTCTGTCCATCTTATTTAAAGGATAATGTTTGGGAACAAAAGAAAATGGAATCCCAAGGAATACAAAATGGGAACCAAAAAGAGAGACTTTTTGAGAAGAAAATGGGAGAGAAGTAAGCCCTTCACATAACATAAATTAAACTCTTTGGAATAGCGTGAGAAGTTCCTGTTTTCTTATATTGGCCTGTTAAAGGAAAAACACCCTACTGCCTACATGTTTGACATATTCTTACATAATGTATAAACAAATCGTTTATAGCCATGTGTCAGATTAAGAACTGATTTCATCTACTGCCATCAATCATATTAGGTCAATGGATTATATGATTTTTATATATGCTTATATGATATATGATTTTTTAAAGAGTGATTCTCTGCTTGATGACCAACAGATAGTTGTTACTCACAGTAAGAATGACTTCAAATAGAACAACATTTGTATATTTCCCTTGCTAACAAGAATAACTGAGCCAAATGTTTGCAAAAATCTTAGCTGGAAAAAACATTTCAGATGATGATGTAGTTATTTTTATATGGGTGTGTTAAAGTAAGGGCAGTAAAGCTTCAACGTTTTATGAGAATGATTTGCCTAGTTAGGTATTTGCCTTGGAATTAATGCAATCTTTCTTGATTTATTTCTGTGTTACAGATTATAATTTCTCGCTATTAATAATTTAGACTATGTGGTTAAATTGATTGATTTTGGTGCCAAGCCTAGGGACCCAATTTGGTGTAGTTGTTAAGGCATCAGGCTAGGGACCAGGAGATTGGTCGTTACCTTTAAAGCTCTACATGGCTCAGGGCCAGGTTACCTTCGGGACCGCATCTTGCCGTATACCTCCCTACGACCGGTTAGGGCCCACAGAGTCGGCCTCCTCCAGGTCCCGTCGACCAAACAATGCCGACTGGCGGGGCCGAGGGGAAGGGCCTTCTCTGTGGGAGCTCCCTCCCTGTGGAACCAGCTTCCCCCGGAGATCAGGACCATCCCCACCCTACTGGCCTTCCGGAAAGCAATAAAAACTTGGCTCTTCCGGCAGGCGGGGTGAAAGTGAGACCACCTAATAAGGGTCTCCCCCCATGATGGTAATGAGATACTCTTTTTAACTTTTGTATTTTTTGTATTTTTTAATTATTGTATTTGATACTGCTATATATTTTAATTATTGCATTTTACTCTGTAATGGAATCTAACGTGTTGTGAGCCGCCCAGAGTCCCCAGGGAGTGGGCGGCATAGAAATCCATTAAATTAAATTAAATTAAATTGTGAGTTCTAATCCTGCTTTAAGCATAAAAAATCTGCTGGATGATTTTGGGCCAGTCACTCACTTTCAGCCCACTACACCTCGCTGGTTCTTTTTGTGGGAAAATAGGAGGAAGAAGGCTTATTTGGTATACTTGCTTTGAGTTGTATATGAAAAAAAGGTGGGATAAAAATTTAAAAACCCTGAACTTAGGTTTTGTTAGATAATAGTGCTATTTTACACAATAATTTTCTGGATTGTGATTATGATTGTAGGGAGATCAAAATCTGCTTGAACTAATTTTTAAAACATTGAACTTTCTTCTATAAGAATGGGGCAGAGGTATTTGATGAAATCGTACCATCAAACATTTTCTGTACAAATAGAATTATAATTGCACTATTATCCCAAGAAGTCCCTTATGAGATGTTAATTATCTGGTTCAATGTGTTTTGCTTCATGTATGGTAACATACAACTCGTATGCAACTCAAAGAGGCATTCTGTATCACTTCTATCGCTAATACTCATAGGAAGGAAGGAAGGAAGGAAGGAAGGAAGGAAGGAAGGAAGGAAGGAAGGAAGGAAGGAAGGAAGGAAGGAAAAGCAATATCAGTAATAAGATCACTAAGGAAGAAGAGGAGGCTATTCAATAAATGTACACACACTGTACATTTATTGAATAGCCCGAAGGCCTTTTCAAAAAAGAAAAACAGAACAAACAGGTACAGAAACAACCGTACAAAAATATATATGGTACATGACATCAAAATTCAACGATATCAAAATTCAATAACTAAATTTCTAAAACTAGATAACCCAAATAAAATATCTCATCTCTAACTCAGCTCATCTTTCTTACAATCAATGAAATTCTTTTCAATGTAGCTGGCTCGTATTGCTGTCATCCTATTAAGATAGCGAGTAATAGCCCTTACCAGGGGAGGAGAGTCAGCCTTCAATAGAAATGTTAATTTATGCCTTACATTCCAGTGGGAACATTTATTTATAATTGGGAACAGATATTGTTTTCTTACTTCCTCATACATCCTACATTCAAATATTATATGCGCCGTATCCTCGACAATGTTTACCCCACATATACATGTTCTTTCGTCATAAGGGATTTTCCGACACCGGCCGAATTTAATGTTAGTATCTAAAAGTTCAAATCTAAATTTGACAAATAATTCTCTCTCCACTGATGGCATTTCTAGGAGTAAATATTTTTCCAGGGTGACAGTTGTTTTAACTGCTGTCAGAAGCTTAAGGGAATGATTAGTTGAAAAAGTTGCCATGTCCATTTGCCCATGTATATCTTTAATCCGTTGTTTAATTCAGCTAGAGTTAATGCCCAACTGCATGGGCATGGATGCAGATCTCAATCCATCACATGATGTAGATTTGCTTATTGATGCTTTATGCTGGCACATCCAAGTCAAAAATCGTCTAACGGTGCTTCTTCGTGACTGCTTCATAAGATCAAAGGAAAAACCTCGTTAGATCCAGGTGATAGAATATGGGGAATTCCTATAAGCAGTTTTAGGAGTTGAGCATTTCACATTGTAGAACTCAATAATCTCTCTCACTATATATGTAAAAGAGACAATATAAATTTTTGGATTCTCATATTCCAGAATAGGAACAATATGTTTTTCATGATTTTTGACTTGATTTAGGTAGGCAGATTAGATAAACTATTGGACAATGGAATTTCTGATCTCTCTCATAAATATAATTTAATATCGCTTTCCCTGGCCTTGTCATGTGAAATACTTATATGAACACATTTCTTGGCTGAGGATTAGCCCATGTTTCTATTTAGAACTAATTTCCATTATTTTAAAAAGAGCAGGATAGTACCCCATTTCAAACAGTATTTCTCAAAGCAGAAATGTATTTAGTTTGTCCAACCCTCTCCCTCTCATACACAACATTTTGGCACAAGTAAAGGAGTTGCTTCTTAAGCTGTCATTTTTGTTGTGGGCAGATCCCCAATTTTAGAACAATTTGACAGGCAGTAAAATATTTTTCCCACATCAGGATTTCAAAAATAATAGACAGGGAGGAATTATTGTAACATGATGGAGGGTGGAAAGACCCTGATGAGATCCTTCCTTCCTTCCTTCCATCCATCCATCCATCCATCCATCCATCCATCCATCCATCCATCCATCCATCCATCACAATCTTCTATGGGAAATTTCCATCTGTTCTCTTTTAGCATTTAGTTGGTATTCAGTTGCTAGTAAGCATGCTCAGTACTTGTACTTTAAATATTTTTTTTTACTCTTAGGATTTTCTCCTCTCCTATAATCATGTGCATATTACTACTTTCTTGACAGTGGATCAGGTGTGAAATGCTACCAGTTTGGCCCGGCTCAGGCATACCAGTAGTGGCGGCTGGTGGTGGTTCGGAGAACCAGTAGCGGCGGCAGTGCGAGGCTCCGCCCTCCCACCCGGATGCCGCCATTTTCTTTTTTTAACCCTCTGCGCATGCACAAAGCCTTCTGCCCATGCACAGAGGGTGAAAAAGTACATGCGCAAGTGGAGCGGGGGTGGAAAAGCGCGAGAGAGCTGGGGTGGAAAAGCACGCGCGAGAGAGAACGAAGCATTCACTTCTAAACCAGTAGGAAAGGTAAGAAGATTTCACCGCTGCAGTGGATGATGCCATTTTGAACTCCATAAGGAATGACATTCACTTCTGGGCCTCTCTGGATGGCAAACAAGTTGTGTGTTGCCCATACACTTGTGTATTGTGCACCAGTTGTGCCTTTTCCTAAGCTTTGCTCATGGTCACTCATGTTCTGATCACCTCCCAATTGGACTACAGCAATGCACTGCATATGAGACTTGAGGAGTATCTAGAAGCTTAATATAGTAAAAAATGCAATGATGCAAATGGTTATGAGTCCACCAGAAGAAGCATGCTAAGAGTCCAATCTGCTGAGGAGCTACGCTTGCTGGGACCCAGGAGGCTAGCCTTCTCTACTGTGGTCCGTGTCTTATGGGACATCTTCTTCCCCTCCACACCTCCAAAGTGAGGTTAGCTCCATTCCTGCTGATTTTCTAAAAGTTCCTCAAAATCTGGTTATGTCATCAGGCCTGGGGACCCCAAGAGACTAGTAAGTTACTGATATGGCTCCGTTGTTGTTGACATCTGCTGCTTTTTGGCTTTTAATTTTTCCCCCTAAATTAAAAAAAAAGTTTTTATATGTTAATTGTCTGTTGTATGCTGCCCAGAATCACATTTTCATGAGAGAGTGTGTGTTTATAAATAAACTAAAAAGTAAAATAAAATAAAATAAAATAGCTGCTGTGGCCTAGAGGTAGAGCTCTTGCCTCACAATCAGAACGTTGTGAATTCGATCCTAGGTAGAGGCAGATGTCCCCTGCTTGGGCAGGGGGTTGGACTAGATGACCTGCAAGGTCCCTTCCAACTCTATTAATCTGTTTAAATCTGTTAAAATAATAAAAATAAAATAATGCAGCACAAAGTGAAATTAACCTATGGAATAACTGCACAATGAAATTAGGGACATTTATTGATGTCCAAGCATAACAAGATTTCCATCTGAATAAACATGACTAAGACTGGATTGCACTGTATTTTTCAGAGTTCTAGCTATTTTCTCAAAATGGCAACCTATCTGATCAGAAATAGGAACTATATCTTACAAGGTATCAATATACCAATTTGAGTCCATGAAGCTCACAAACCAGAAGAGCAAGTATTTAAATTGCTTAACGGCAGAAAAGTTCTCCTTAGAGTTCAATTATGAATGTGCAAAAAGGCACCATTCGGCTTTGTGGCTCAGACTTGACTATGCAGGCAACATCTTGAGATGGAAAGCTTTTGCCATGAAAACTTCCATGTGGACCAGTGCCTAGATAGCCTTTGATGAAAATATCTTCTCTGCCTGTCTATGCACAGAGAAGTACCAAAGGCTGAAATATTCCCCACCACCACCACCACCACGTTTTGATAAATACCGTAGTTTCAATAATGCCTCTTTTTTTACTTACCACGAAAATGTCCATGCATTCTTTTCCATTGGTTTTACATCTTTTCTTTCTGAATTGCTTTTACTTGTCAACTGTGATTCCATCTACATCAAGGGTAGGCAACGATGGCCACTTTACAACCTGTGGACTTCAACTCCCAGAATTCCTGAGCCAGTCAGTTGCCAACCTCTGATCTAGGTAGTGACCAGGGGTGGGTTCCTACCGGTGCGGTCTTGCCTATTCGTCACCGCAGAACCGAAGAAGCCAGTGGCGTTCGCGGCGCAGGGCTTCCCCCGCCCGCTTTCCCCGGCCACCGGGATGCTGCCATTTGTGTTCTTTTGCCCTCTGCGCATGCGCAAAGCGTTCTGCTTGCACAGAGGGCAAAAGAACACAAATGGCGGCATCCCGGCGGCCGGGGAAAGCGGGCAGAGGAAGCCTCGCGCCGCGAACGCCACCGGCTTCTTCGGTTCTGCGGCGACAAACAGGCAAGACCGCACCGGTAGGAACCCACCCCTGGTAGTAACAGGTTCTCTGCGAAGGCCTATGAGACATGAGGATGTTGTGGGTGGTAGGGGAGGCCAAAGGTTAGTCCATAGTCCAGTTCAGGAGTGAGTGAAGATAGAGCATGGATGAAAATCACTCTGTTTTCTTTTCCTTTGTCTCCTTTTCCTTTCACTACAGGAGTTTGAAATGATTACTTCCAGGTGTTATTAAAATTAGTTCAACGAGAGACATACTTCTCCCCTCTGCTGGGTCATTTACTGAAACTCTGCAAATGCAATGACATGCACAAACAGATCTCCACATATCTCCACTCAATAGATGTAGATTCTTAATATTCCTTGAGAAGAGGGCTCTGAACTCATAAAGCAGTGGCCTGTCTTCAATAATGACATTTGAGGGTAGAGGCCAATTTGAATTCTATCCACCAAGCTGTTCTGGTCTGAATTCACCATCCCTGCTTTTAAAAGGAAGTCTTTCTTTTCATGTAGCAATGATTAAAAAAAAGTGTTTTAAGTCATATATAGTGCCCTTGTTTGCTTCTGCAGGATATAAAGACAAACACAGATCATTTTGTTTTGTATGTAGATATTTGTTGGAAATATGTCCAAATATACACAAAGTACAACTACAACATGAATTCTAATGCAGTCATGTTTTCGGGCAAATGTTTTCTCTTGAAAAATAAAACAATATGTTTCTAGAGACCATTTGGATAGTCTGAAGACTTAACTTAATAAAACATTAACATCCTTGTAACCATGAATATATGATGGATCTGATTACTGTACAGTATTTTATTCCGTACTCCACAAAGGGAACAAAGCCATCAACTCATAATAAGGCCAGTAATGACAAACATAGCTCTGTCTTTTAAAACATGGAGGGAAATATAATCTCTAAAGAGTGGTTAAGTATGAAATGGTCACATCACATATCCACCAGGCAAAGTGCATCTGGATTACTTTAGCAATCAGAGAACAGAAGCAAAGCATGTGATTTCTTCAGAAGGTCAAAGGGCAAAAATGACTGTGATTAGTTTATAATTCAGATGAAATGGGGGGCCACAATTCTTTTTGATTTTAAAAGCCTTTGAATGAATTGGGTATTTTTGATCCTCAAATCTTTAGTTGTTAGATTATGTTGGAACAATTTACTTAGATGTTGTTTTAATGTTAAATCTGATGTTAAATCTGATTACTGCCAACCTGCCTTCCATTGAGGACCTGTATACTGCACGAGTCAAAAAGAGGGCCGTGAAAATATTTACTGACCCCTTGCATCCTGGACATAAATGGTTTCAACTCCTACCCTCAAAACGAGGCTATAGAGCACTGCACACCAAGACAACTAGACACAAGAACAGTTTTTCCCTGAACGCCATCACTCTGCTAAACAAATAATTCCTAATATTACTATTAGTCTTCTCATCATTCCTATCACCCATCTCCTCCCACTTATGACTGTATGACTGTAACTTGTTGCTTGTATCCTTACGATTTATATTAATATTGATAAAGAATTCTATTCTATTCTATCTATTGAATGTTTCTTATATCTAGTTTTGAATCACCTTAAACAACATTTAATCTGGTAGTTATAGGAAAACATCCTGTTTTTACAGTGGAAATCGAGATTCTGGAAATAATATAAGAGAACCTGTCTGATAGTACTCTTCCATCCATGCTTCCCAAAAACTGATATTGAGCAATATATTGCCTTAGATGAGTGAAAAATAAGCCTAAATTACATAGCTTTGATTTACCTCTGCAGTGCTTTGGGCAACTTATCATAACCAAGAGGAGATGGAAGCAACAGGGAAAGTACACTGAGAAAATAGAATGAAGCAATGTTGCCCTTTCCCTGGCTTTTACTAACAATGGATGGAGGGATTATATTCCTTTATGAATCAGCTTCAAGCAGCAATCCCTTGAGCCTTTATAAATTGAAGCAGCCCATCAAATATCTGCACAATGAGATCCATCCTGATTAGTAACTCTTATGGCTTTCTGGTGCAGAGCTAGCTCACTCCCTGTAGTGCGCCTTAGAAAGTGCACAAGTGTGAGCCAAATGGGCTAGCAGTCTTAGGCAGCTAAACTACTACTCTGTATTAGCATTGTAGTCTCCATGATAATGTAATCTTACTATAACTAGCTAGCTAGCTAGTAGCTAGATAACTAACTATTATGGCCTTAGCTTCATGAATGTTTTCTTATTCAAAAAGTTTTATTAGTACAAAGTACAAACATTTTTCTCTTTTCTCCCCCCTTCCCCCCAGACTCCTCCCCACCTCCCTTACCCTCCCCCCTCACACCCACCCACCCCGACTTCCCAGAAAAAGCACAGGGTATAGTATTCAATAAACCTAAAATTAAAATATACTAACAGATTATTAATTTCAAAATTTCTCTAGTTCTTTAACTCCTTGTTACTCAAAACCTTTTGAACATAATCTAAAAATTAAACCTATATCATTATTAGACTATTTGTATCTTCTTAATCTGATACTTTTTTTGAATATAATCAGTCCATCTACTCCATTCCAATATATATCTCTCATTTGAATGGTCTTTGAGATATGATGAGATTTTTGCCATTTCAGCCAGATGTACAACTTTTAATGTCCATTCCTCGATAGTAGGTATATCTTCCTTCTTCCAATACTGTGCCACCAGAAACCTGGCAGCTGTTATTAAATTCAAAACCAATTTAGTCTCTATTACAGTACAATCCGTAATTATTCCCAACAAAAAAAACTGTGGTGTAAACCTAATCTTTTTCTTTAAGATATTTTGAAGAATCCACCATATTTTTATCCAAAAAGCCTTAATTTTTTTGCAAGTCCACCATATATGAAAATACGTAGCATCTTCACATTCACATCTCCAACATTTAGGTTGTAAATATGGATACATACGAGCTAGGTTTTTTGGATCTAAGTGCCATCTAAAAACCGTTTTGTAGAAGTTCTCCCTTAAATTTTGAGCTTGCGTAAATTTTACATTTCTGACCCATATCTTTTCCCATGTTTCCATCATTATAGGTTCTCCAATATTCTGAGCCCATTTTATCATACAATCCTTAACTAGCTCTGTTTCTGAATCTAATTCCACTAAAGCATTATATAATCTCTTTATGTGCATTGGACCTTTATTTTTTATTTGAATTATCAAGTTATCATCTTGCTGCAAGATACCAGTTTTTTTATCTTCTTTCCATCTAGCCTGCAACTGCCCATACTGAAACCAAGTTCTAATTATTCCTTCTTGTCCTAATTGCTCCATAGATTTTAAGTGTAATCTAATTCCTTCTTCATAAAGAAGTTCTTTATATGTAATTTTATCTTGCTTTTGTTCCAAATTTATATTTTCTATCGCATGTCTGGGTACTGTCCATATAGGTAACTTGTCATTTAATTTACATTATTATGTTTTCCAGACACGCAATAGCGCATTTCTTAATATATGACTCTTAAAAGCCTTATCTACTTTTTTATCATACACTAAATAAGCATGCCATCCATAAATCAAACCATATCCTTCGATATTTAATATCCTATCTTCCGTCAAGTTAATCCAATCAGTAATTGCTGAGAGGGTAGCTGCTTCATAATACAATCTTAAATTAGGCATTTTAAGACCTCCCCTCTCTCGTGTGTCTTGCATTATTTTCTGATTTACTCTCGGTTTCTTCCCTGCCCAAATAAATTTATTTATACCCTTCTGCCATTCCTTCAAATTGTCATCTTTTTTAAGTATAGGAAGCTTCATGAATTTTTTAACTTCCTTTTAAACCATTACAGGTTCACTTGACTGAGTTGTAGCAAATTCAGTACATTAACTAGGAAGAGCATAATAAAAGACTCCACTCTACTATTGCATCCTGAAAAGCTGTAGGTCTGAAACAGTAGCCGTGTATAAGAATAATCATAAATATTGACATATAATTTATTTCCAGGAGATGGCGTCTTGGAAACATGATTGTAGTACTGTTGGATTCAATTGAGGATGGAGGGGTGGGATACAGCAACTATTCAAAAGAATAAGGATCAGTTGATGTACACTCAAGGCAGGTAACAAAATTCAAATCCAAAACAGTATATAAAAATATTTAAACTATAGATTGAATTTAACAAAATAAACAAATGTAATAGATATTTGTTGCACCCCATAAACTGCATTAATTTTCTAGCTAGATGGCCCTGATTGTTAGGTTGACTTTTTATAAAGTTATGCTACAGCATTTCTCTGAGTTAAGTCAGAATTCTTGAGAAACCTCATTTTGTTGTTTGAAATGAAAGTTCTGGTAGTTGTTCCCTTTTTGCTCCTTGAAACATGTAAACTGGCCAAGAATATCTTGAAATGATCTTTAAGGTACAAATATAATCATAATTAATTATACCCTCATATATACTCCACATGGAAAGATTGATTTACAAAAATGGATCTGAGAGGTTCTAACAAACTGTTGCATGTATGAAGGCCATGTGCAATTGGATTGTAGGGTCCCTTAAGGACACCGTTTGTTGAGGCCCTTGTTCAGGGGATTCATGTTTCTACATGATTTACTTCCAAACCTGATACCCTCTGAACAGCTGCTTTTTAAAATGCACTTGTCTGATCTCAAAAAGCTAATAGGAGTCAGACAAGTTATTAGTCAGATGGAAGACCATTAGGAAATCTTGGATCAGCAGCCAAGACTGGCTCATTAAAAAATATATATCCAGGAATAGATTAAGAAAACAACATAGATATATGTCCATGTGATATTCAGGAATCAAAGTCAACGTGAAGGAGACTTGGTTTTATTTTTAAGTGTGATTACACATAGCTGAGAAGTCCTGAATGAAGAACATTCCCAACTGTGATGATCATTTTCTTCCAGCAAGTATACAGCTTTAGGAGGAGAACTCAGGAAGTTAAAGGAGAAAAGTGATACAGATCTAACCAGTAGGATCAACCCTAAGAAGCAGGATGAGCAATAGCACAAACAAATTGCTCTTACTGTATGTCTAGCATAGTCTGACCCATACATTTAGCTCTTCACATTTCCTGTAAAAGGCTTTTGTGAATAAGTCCTATGTATCAACATCAGACTGAATAATTCTAAATGTAACATTGCACAAGATACAGAAGGTTTTTGCCCTGCTCACATGATTAAAAACAAGAATAAACTAACCTTTAATGAACTTAGAGAAGTGTAGGAGAGATATGTTTGCGAAAAGAGTAACAGTAGATCTTTTTCCAACTATGTCAACAGCCCAAGGGCAAAATGGGTTTCTGAGATGAAAATGGATCATATAGAAATCAGACCTTAATCATCACTAATTAAAAGTCAATATTCTAGGGAGAAAAAAAAAGCAGCCAAACACCTGCCTTCTCCAAGTTTTGAAGATTTTTAACCTGTGCCATATTAAGAGCAGTAGACTGTATGTATATCACCTGGATGGAATTTTTCATGGAGTTTGAATTCATTACAAAACATCCCTAATCAGGCAAAACTCTGCAAATTAAATTGGATTTGCATCACAAAATAGTTACCAAGTTCAGGCATCTGGGAAATGCTGGCGGCAGGATGTGTGTGTGTTTTTGCATGTGGAAATCTGTAGAAAATTGGGAGGGGGGGGAGAAACCCTCAATCCTAGTTGAAGTAAACAACATTAAAAGAAGGATTTGACTAAAGGTTTGGTCTTCCTGGAGGCATTTGGCTGACCACTGTTGGAAACAGGATGCTGGACTGATGGATTTTTGCTCTGAAAAGCTCTTAAGGTCCTAAATTTAAATGTTTACTCATCCGCCCTGAGGGTACCTGACTGGGACACATAAGAATAAGTTAAATGTCAGAGGAAATAAACAGATTTAAGTACACAATTAGAAAGTGAATATGAAGTTATTACTGTGTGGTATAAAATGACAGAGTCACAATGGCATAACCTTGCTGTTTAATTCTCTTCATCCTCCACTGCAAAGAAGAAAATTCAATCTCACCTCACAAGAAGGATCTAGTCATAGCTGCCTACAATTGACTAATTTCATTTTCCAGAAATAGTTGAAGCCTTTCTGACTTGTTGCAACTTATGTTATCAAAATATGATTTCTACCTCCATAACATAGAAGCATGTCTACTAAGATCAGTAAATATGGAATTGCTTCCAGATGTTTTCAAGATCACATCTAGTTAGGGAATACCATTTCAGTCCAAGATAATCTTGTGTACACCATAAAGTAAACTGAACCCCTGTTGCAATTTATTAACAATTGGAAAAGAATCCAAGCTTCAAGGCTGGAAAAGTAGAACGTTAAAGTGAATTCTACACAGCCTCACTAGTAAATCCTAGCTGCCCTGAGGATCAAACAATGTAGGAGAGACCACAATACCATCTCACTGTCCCAGGCTATGTCCCACATCACAGATGAGCCTGAAAAGTCCTAACTGCTGTGAGCTATATATAAAATGGAAATGGTTAAGGTGCCAAACCATTTCTCCTGATAACTCCAACTTCTGAAAATAGACCAGTATTATTGAACTACTTAAGTTACCAAATACACTTCTGCTCCCTCACTTTCCTCATCCCAAAGATGAATTAAGAACATGCCATTAAAGAATATAAACCTGACCTTAGCCAAGAAAATTGAATTGTTGGGATGGCGCCTTGATTTGGATCTTGGCCCAGATTCTGAATTGGAAATGACATTCAAAAGCCTGATGTTTACCAGTTTTGACTTTATTTGCCAATGACATAAATGGATGCAAATGATGGAAAAGGGCCAATTAGGTAATTATGTAAATGATGAAAATTGATGGACATTATGTCAATTACATAATGTCTGGTTTGCCTCAGATATAACAGACTTTGCCTGTTTTTGGGGGGGTTGAAATCCAAAGTAGATTTTTGTCCATTGCTTGTGAAGTCCATAAAATGAATGTCAGGACAATCAAAGTTTCATTGCACAGAACATTATTTTCTTTATCACAATAACTCTCTTGAAAAATATGTAGTGTCAAATTCTAGCACTAACCTTGATATGTTAAAGTAACAATTGGAGGTCTGTCCATAGCTGAAATTGGAATATATTCTGTGTACATCTGAAGGCTGATTTTTCTAGATTCTAAAATATAAATCAAGAATGTTAATTTAGTCTTTATGTAGAATGATTGAGCAAGTATGGGAAATGTGTTTCTGTAACAATGGTTGTATATTTCTATTTGCAGAATTTTTGTAAACTATAAAAAAGGAAGATAAATGATTCAGATTTGTTTCTTTGTGTAATATCAGCTCCTAGTATTTTAGAAAGCTTTTAATCAATCTAGAAAACTCTGTCTAAATGAAAACAAAGTTACGATGGATTCCAAAGGAAACTTGCTGGATGGAACTCAGTTGTGAAATGCAAACTTCTAAGAGACAATAGAGCTGAGACAAAGGAGCTGAAGTGGTGCAGTGGTTAAATGCAGCCATTGCAGGCTGACTGCTAGTTCAGCAGTTCGGCTGTTCAAATCTCACCGGCTCAAGGTTGACTCAGCCTTCCATCCTTCCGAGGTCGATAAAATGAGAACCCAGATTGTTGGGGGCAATATGCTGAACTCTGTAAACCGCTTAGAGAGGGCTGTAAAGCACTATGAAGCGGTATATAAGAAAAGTGCTATTGGTATTGCTATAGCTGTCTAGCTAGATAAACTTTCGTTTTATGGGGGCAGAATAGTTTGGGAAGCTATTCTGCTGATTCTGTCATCATTTTATAGAATAGAATAGAATAGAATTCTTTATTGGCCAAGTGTGATTGGACACACAAGGAATTTGTCTTTGGTGCATATGCTCTCAGTGTACATAAAAGAAAAGATACATTTGTCAAGAATCATGAGGTACAACACTTAATGATTGTCATAGGGTACAAATAAGCAATCAGGAACAATATTAATATAAACCGTAAGGATACAAGCAACAAGTTACAGTCATACAGTCATAAGTGGGAGGAGATGGGTAATAGGAACAATGAGAAGACTAATAGTAATAGTAATGCAGCCTTAGTGAATAGTTTGACAGTGGTGAGGGAATTATTTGTTTAGCAGAGTGATGGTGTTCGGGGGAAAACTGTTCTTGTGTCTAGTTGTCTTGGTGTGCAGTGCTCTATAGCGTCATTTTGAGGGTAGGAGTTAAAATAATTTATGTCCAGGATGCGAGGGGTCAGTAAATATTTTCACGGCCCTCTTTTTGACTCGTGCAGTGTACAGGTCCTCAATGGAAGGCAGGTTGGCAGTAATTGTTTTTTCTTCAGTTCTGATATGCAGACTCTCTTGAAATATGAATGACAGAAATGACTGGATGTTTTAACAAAGCTTCTTGCATGCATAGAAAGTAAATGCAGAATTGTTGGGACAAAACATGATACTTGAAGGGCTGTCACAGAGAAGAAAGGGTCAACCTATTATTCAAAACATCAGAAGGCAGGACAAGAAGATGGAAGATTTATTTATTTATTTATTTATTTATTTATTTATTTATTTATTTATTTATTTATTTATTTATTTATTTATTTATTTATTTATTTATTTATTTATTTATTTATTTATTTATTTATTTATTTATTTATTTATTTATCAAAACATGTACAAGATAACAGGCATGTATATGTAAATTTGGACAATAGGACAGAAGGACAGGGACGGTAGGTACGATGGTGCACTTATGCACGCCCCTTACAGACCTCTTAGGAATGGGGTGAGGTCAACTGTAGACAGTCTAAGGTTAAAGTTTTTGGGGTTTGGGGAAGAAACCACAGAGTCAGGTAGAGCATTCCAGGCATTGATTACTCTGTTACTGAAATCGTATTTTCTGCAGTCTAATTTCAAGCGGTTTACATTGAGTTTGAATCTATTGTGTGCTCGTGTGTTGTTGCGGTTGAAGCTGAAGTATTCATTGACAGGTAGGACATTGTGGCAGATGATTTTATGAACTACATTTAGATCAGATCAAAGGCGACATAGCTCTAAGTTATCTAAGCCCAAAATTTCAAGTCTGGTGGAATAAGGAATTCTGTTGCGAGCAGAGGAGTGGAGGACTCTTCTTGTGAAATATTTCTGGACTCTCTCAATTGTATTAATGTCCAATATGCAGTGCAGGTTCCAGACAGGTGAGCTGTATTCGAGGATTGGTCTGGCAAATGTTTTGTATGCTCTGGTTAGCAGTGTGAGATCCAATCTAGAGATCCAATCTAGAACTAAGGAGAAATTTCCAAGCAGTGGAACAGCTTGCCTCCAATAGCTTGTGGCTGATCATTCACTGGAGATTTTCAAGAAGAGACTGGATGGCCATTTGTCCAAAATGATATAGGTTCGCCTGTTTCAGCAGGGGTTTTTCCAACCCTCTTGTTCTATTTTCTAACCTGGATCATTTTGCCTATAGGACAAACCTGTTAGAACTAGTAATCATATCTACTGAGTTTCTACTGAAACTCCTAGATTTTCAACTGGTCTAAAATCTCTTTCACAGCAATCTTTGAGAATTATAGTTCGAACTGGTTCTTTCTATCTTTACAGTACCTTCAGCCTTTTATCAGATATTCTTAGCTGAGAATTAACTTCCCTACTACTTAGGGCTACAGAGGCTTTTTATAGGATACAAAAAATACAAGTTGCAAGTGGCAACCCTTACTTGTCAGAATTTCATATACAGTAGTGTTAGTTTATATTAATTCCCTAAAGAATAATATCTATTGAATCTCAAAGAGAAAATGCTTGAGTGTACAAAACCATGTGTGCTATATTAGGCATAGATTATTATTCATAGATCTGTGAATGGACTTTATCAAAACCACAGAGATATCAGTAGTTCTTATAATCTCAGAACTGCACTGATGTTGTTTCTTAATAAAAATTCATCTAGTTTTTAAGCTGCATCTTGAAATAGTCAAGATGACATCTATTTTTTTTAAATTCTGACCCAACCCAATGACATTTGTTTTAAATTAACATCTAAACTTGGAGTCCTTTTCAGGGGGTAACCATATCCTTTGTGGATAAAACTAGTCCAATTTCAGATTAAGAATACAGCCAATTTGTTCAATGACCCTGCAAGGGTTTCTCATATCAATGAAATTCGTTGTTTTTAATAGATTGCAGTAGGTCAGCCAAGAGTGATGCCTGCAAAATTTTGTGGAAAATTTCCACTAACAAATCAAGGGAAATGCAACTGATAACTTTTTTGGGGGAGGGGGTAGGTACACCTCTCTAAACTCTACTTTCAGCGTCACTGAACTAATTGTAATTACAGCAGTTATTTGGTGACAAAAGTTTGACAATGTAATTGGCCAAGGAGAGGCAGATTAATAAAAATCAAGTATTTGTAAACGGTATATAACTTCTTGCCTGAGACCTCTAAAGCCAAGGTTCTTAATTTTTTTTTGTCATCACACTTCCCCTTTAGTATATTCTTGATGCATAAACCTCCCCTATGGATTTTGTCAACATGAACACAAAGAATATAAACAATAGACTGGAACTTTGGGAAAAGTGGACCTACAATGTATACCCATTGTTCAATAACAATGCAATGAAAAGACTCTGTCTGCATTTTCCCAAGGTGGTTATACTTTACAGTTTGGGAAAGCCTTTTTAAAGTTTTTGTGAGTACTGCTTTTTAAATATATGTATGTATGAGTGTGTGTGTGTGTGTGTGTGTGTGTGTGTGTGAAGACAAAACGTTCCTATTGGACTATGCAAAATATCTAAAATAATAGGACAGCATAATAGTATACATATACTACAGGTAGTCCCAGGGATGGGTTCTAACTTACCTCACTGCCGGTTCACTTCCTCCCACGCCGCATGGGCGTGCACATGCGCAGTGCTGCAAACCCAGCTTCTGCACATGTGCAGAAGCAAAAAACAGCTTCTGCGCATGTGCAGAAGCAAAAAACAACTTCTGTGCATGCGCAGAAGCGAAATACAAAATGGCGGCACTTATGGTGCCGCTGAGAGAGCTGGTTCAGGGCCGTGGCCAGCTGGCCATCACTGCTGCTTCGGCTAGTGGGGAGAAATTCCCGCTACCGGTTCTATAGAACCAGTCCGAACCGGCAGGAACCCACCTCTGGGTAGTCCTCGACTTATGACCACAATTAAGCCCAACATTTCTGTTATTAAGCAAAACATTGGTTAAGTAAGTTTTGTCCCTTTTTATGACTTTTCTTGCCAGAGTCATTAAGTGAATCACTGAAATTGTTAAGTTAGTAGCACAGTTGTTAAGGAAATCTGGCTTCCCCATTGACTTTGCTTGTCAGAAGGTCACAGAATATGATCATGTGACTCCAGGACCCCCTGCAACCATCATAAATATTAACCAGCTGTCAAGCATATGAATTTTGAAAACATGACCACGGGGATGCTGTCATAAGTATGAAACATGGTCATAAATCAGTTTTTTCAATCCCATTGTAACTTTGAACAATCAGTAAATGAACTGTTGTAAGTTGAGGACTATCTCTGTACACTTAAAAAGTGAAAGATAAAATCTCACATTATTACTGAACATGATTGGGGCACTGCCCTTTTTGTGCATGCAAACAAGGTCACAGCTCATTCATTCATTCCATGTATATAGCCACCCATCTGACAAATGTGACTCTGAGCAGCATACAATAAAAACAGACTACAAAAAACCCAAACATTAAAATTGTACCATAATAAAACATTAATATTATTTTAAAAGATTAGGAGAGAATATCTTTGTTGTTACCCTGTTTCCCCCAAAATAAGACATCCCCTGATAATAAGCCCAATCAGGCTTTTGAGTGCATGGCAATAAGGCCAAGCGCTTATTTCAGGGTTCAAAAAAATATAAGACAGGGTCTTATTTTCAGGAAAACACGATACATACACTTCTCCTTAAGCTTACTGACTTAGCCACATTTTGAGGAACTTCCAGAAGATTTGGAAAGATGACCCCATTATACTGTCTTGTCTGCCTTATTGCAGGTAATAATTGTGTGCGCTGCTGAAATGCATTGTGGTCATAATTGCCTGGATGGATTTGATCTCAGAATTTCTTAAGCAGTGCCTTAACAAAACTGTTATTCCCTATCAAGATTATGTCATTTCTTTGGGGAAAGAAAACATGATCTGCGCTCTTTCAACAATACTGAGGTTCTGGTACATGTTAATGGTTGATCATTATATCCTACACTATAAGCACTTGATTCCTTCAAAAGTTCTTTTTAACGAAGTTTTGCAAATTTATACTTACTCTTTGCAGAATGTTTTCAATCACATTAGTCTAAACATAGAGCAGTATTTTAAACATATGTAGGTCATCAACTTCTCTAAACAGTATAATTGTTTGGCAGCCCTATTGCTTACATTTTACATTTAAAGATATAGTGTGTAAGGATCTGTAAAGATAGCAGGCACACACTTTCTGCTATACACCAAGACACAATTTATAGTATGTTGGAGGCCCCTAACTTTCTTCCTGTAAAATCTCTTGGCAGCAAACCTCAAACATTCTGTATGCAGGACTGGGTGATGGGGTCTTCTATTTTATAATATTGGTTTTGCTGGATTTGATTGAAGGATGTGGTTTGGACTGTAACCTAGTTCCCTGTTCTCGTTAGATTGTGTAAAACAACACAGATATAGTATTATGAAGTCCTCAGTTGATATTCTCAAGTTCTTGTGTGGCAGAAAATGAAAGTTTTATATTTTCACATAAGGAAGAAAGGCCAAGAAAGAAAAAATGCATGGCAGATGATGCTTTGTTTGGCTTAAATATAAATGTTGAACTGGTGTCTTAACTGACAGTATGATGTATAAAGGCTAATATTCACTATACCTGAGTTGAAGAGTAATATGTAGAAATAAACTTTGTCCTTCTGTCTTTTAGGCTTTGTAAGAAAAATGTTTGCTAGCATATTATAGACATATACACATACATACATACATACATACGGATTCTAAAACCCTTTACTACTGATTCGTGCATGCACTCGCGACACTTCTGCGCATGTGCAGAAGCATCCTGGGCTGGTGGGCGGAGCCTCCCACCGCCAGCACTATCGGTTCTTAGAACCGGGAACAACCCACCGCTGATACATACATACATACATACATACATACATACATACATACATACATACATACATACATACATATCAAATTGCCTTTCTTTTAGCGAATGCTGAATTTAGTCAATAAAACTATGCTGGAGAAGACTCCTGCAAGTCCCTTGGACTGCAAGGCGATCAAACCGGTCAGTCCTAGAGGAGAACAACCCTGACTGCTCTTTAGAAGGCCAGATCCTGAAGATGAAACTCAGATACTTTGGCCACCTAATGAGAAGGAAGAACTCACTGGAGAAGAGCCTAATGCTGGGAAAGATTGAGGGCAAAAGAAGAAGGGGACGACAGAGAATGAGGTGGCTGGATGGAATCACTGAAGCAGTAGCCGTGAGCTTAAATGGACTCCAGAGGATGGTAGAGGACAGGAAGGCCTGGAGGAACGTTGTCCATGGAGTCGTGATGGTTGGACACGACTTCGCAACTAAGAACAACAACAAAACCATGATGTAGGCCTAAAGTAAACGACTGTGTTTTGTGAATGTCTCTCATAAAAGATCACATTTCTTCAAAAATAGTTGTCAAACAGGAGTGTCCACAGAAAGATTTTTTTTTAAAGGCAAGATGGCAGTTGCAACTGTGCAATTGCAGCCCTTCTCTACTTGTGTTGATGTTGTATGCATATTCAAAAGGGGTAACAGTTTGGACACAATCACCATTTTGGCTTTTTTTTACACCACTTCATTTTTCTGTCCCCTGCCCCAACAGCACTGTCCTTGCTCTGACCTTGGGATGTAATGGAATCCAAAGGCCAATTTATTAAATGTTATTTACATGTATTTATTTAAATAAATAACATTGAATGATGGTACCAAGCCAATTGAGAATAGTTATGTGATGACACTATGTCAGCACGGATTTTGATTCATGATTCTTCCCCCCACTGACTAAGATACTTTTATGTAAAATAAATAGAGCTTTTTAAAAAGCTATCTAAATCTTAATATTCATAATCATCTAATGCTTGCAATGTGAATTAATGTATGATTTATTACAAGACAAAAACCAAATAAACATTAAAACCACAAAATAATCATTCAGGTTAGCAATAGTTGTTCATGGTTGGGGTTAATAGTTAATAGTTATTTTAGCTGGGGTTAAAAGTTAGTTAGGATTAAAAATTAATAGCTGTTTATAAATTTTGTGTTATGTTATAAAGAAAGGATTTATGATAATTCTTATAAAGTATGTATAAATAAGAGCTTAGATGTTTTCCAGCTCCTGCTGTCTATAAATGTTTCTTTCAGCAAAATAGACAATTACGGTATTCATTTTCAAAAAGACCCAGGTATTTTATTTATTTTAACTCTGGCATTGAGGGGATGAGCTCTCCCCAATCTAAATAGTGGGGAGGTGATTAATTTCCCCCAAAATGTGTACCCCTCACAAAATCTGCAGAATGCTGGGGCCCAGCAAGCTATCTGACTGACTGACTGACTGACTGACTGACAGCCAGACAGCCAGACAGCCAGACATGCTGTGTAACAGGTAGTTTGACTATGAGTGAGCAGACACAAGTGCCTGAGGCATTAGGTGTTGGGAAGATGCTGTCCTCTCACTAGTGCTGAATTAAGAGTCAAACATACTGATTCTGACAAAAAAAAAAAAAGGCTTTCTGAAGGGTTTTTTTTTTAATGAAATCTCATGGGGTTATGTGACATTGTTCCTTTAGTTAAGAGAGGCTGGAGGGGTGTTGTCTCTCTTTGCACAATAATTTCTCCAGCTTTCCTCATTTCCCCTTGTTTTACATTTTAAAATTGAACCCTACGTTTACCACCACCCGCTCTCTCTCCAGACACTATCTCTATCTCAGGAATTCTCCAACCCCAAATGAGGTAGATATCAATAGCATTTAGACTTATATACTGCTTCACAGTGCTTTACAGCCATCTCTAAGCAGTTTATAGAGTCAGCATATTGCCCCCAACAATCTAGGTCATTTTACCAACCTCAAAAGGATGGAAGGCTCAGTCAACCTTGAGCCAGTGGGAATTGAACTGCCGAACTGCTGGCAGCTGGCAATTAGCAGATGTAGCCTGCAGTACTGCATTCTAACCACTGCGCCACCATCTGTAGCAGGAAAAGAAAACGACACCAGCATCATCTATCACCTCCTGACAATATTGGAAATCTTAAGAATGAGATGGAAAAATAAAAGTGGTAGGTGAATGAAACTTTTGGGGAGACTAAAGGTGTCATTTTGCCACTTTAAACTTTCCCCACCCACTTTCTGGTAATGTTGTTAAGGCCAAATCATCTTTGACATATTGAAAAAAAGCAAAGTCATGTGCATATCTGACAGAAAGGATAAAGTATAAAGTATTCGTGCATTTCAAAGGAAAATGTTTTTAATTTTAATATTCAAAGTATGTTCATATAGCCAAACACAACTTTAATTATTTCCCAAATGATAAAACTAGGGAAATTCAGATATTTACAGGAACAATAATTGAAAGACTGGGAAAATAAAAAGAAGGAAGAAATGTGAACAATATTTTAAACTTCACATAGAAGTTTAGACCTTGTAGAGAAAGACATGTATAGCCTTTGAATATACTTTGGGTAAAGGACAAAATTCATCCTACTTAATAGGAAATGCCAATATTGAGTATGTGTTGATGTGACATCCCCCATATATAAATGTCCAGAAAATGCTCTTGTGAATTCATCCTATCTACCAGGGGCGGGTTCCTAATTTTTTTACTACCACTCTGTGGGCGTGGCTTATTTTGTGGGTGTGGCTTGCCAGCCATGTGACTGGGTGGGCGTGGCTTCTCAACTGCTGAAGGGAGGGGAACTGAGATAGGTCCTGCCGCCCATTCCCTCTCCCCTCAGCAGCTCGAGAAGCCTCAAATGTGTGAAAATGCCTAGGATCATCACCGCACGTTCGTGGCTTCTCGGACTGCTGAAGGGAGGGGAATGGAGATAGCTCCTGCCGCCAGTTCTTTCAGCATCTCACGCACTCCCTCAGCCATCCTCCCATGCTTGGACTCACTGTGGGGTAGGAAGGCAGCGCATGCGCAGTGCCGGAAGCTCGGCTTCTGGGCATGCGCAGAAGAAAAATTAAAAAAAAATTAATTTTTTTTTTAAATGGTGGCGCCCAGGCACCGGCAACCGACCGCACCGGTACTGTGACATCATCAGCGGGCCGCTACCGGTGCTATAGAGTGGACCGCACCTGTAGGAACCCACCACTGCTATCTACCCAGAGTTCCTCCTGCCTTACTTCTGAAGAAAATTGGACAGATAAAATAGACTGTGTGTTTTCCCCTCCCCCAGTTTTGTTTTGCTTTGCTTTTTTCCTTTTTAGGAACCTCAAGAAACTCTTGGGAAAAGAAAACAGTGATTCCTTGCTCCTGGTCAAATAGAGTTCTTCATTATTTCCCAGAAATCAATTCCTTTACTCTCCTCCCTTGCCTCACAGCTACTGCTCTGATTTACGTGGGTTGACCTACATCTGCCAAAAATGAACTCCATTAATGACTAGTTGCTCTTGGCCAGCTGTCTGAGTGATGGAGGAGACCTCTCTTTGAGAAATAGAAACCACCTCCCACAGTTTATTATTCTCCGGCCAAAATTCATTTAATATTTCAAACTTAGCCAAGAGGGTGTTGGTTTACCTTGTGCTTTTTCTCCTATGTTGAAAAAGATTAAGTGCTTCTTTAGGGACCTGTGACTCAATATTGATCATGGCTCTGTCTGTCTTTAGGCACAATCAGGTCAGGAACAGATATGAAAATTCACACCATCATCTCTCTTTTGTTGTGGCTGTTAAATCCAGAATGTTTACAAAAGTTTCTGTAACTGGTTCCCCCCCCCCCTTTTACAGAACATTTGCCCAATACATAGGAGGTGCAAACTGCAGAGGTAGGTTGCTCCCAGTTTGGACCGGTTCTATAGAACTGGTATCAGGAATTTTCTCCGCTCACCGAACTGGGAGCAATTGCCAGCTGGCCACGCCCCTGAACCGGCTCTCTCACCATCTTGTTTTTGGATTCTGCGCATGCGCAGAAACTGTTTTTTGCTTCTGTGCATGTGCAGAAGCCAGGTTTTTGGTACTGCGCATGCATGCCCGTGCCCGCAAAGCATGTGTGCACCTGTGTGGTACGGCCACACAGCGCGCTATACACGCGCAGCCATGTAGCACTGGAGGAAGCGAACCGGCAGCGAGGTAAGTTAGAACCCACCCCTGGCAAACTGCTGTTTTTGGAACCTCTGTTGGACTCACTGTTCATCTAATTAAAAATTAAAAGTGAATGTTAAGAGCTGGTAGCTCGCAAATGGTGTCTCCCAAAGACAAATATGAAGATTGTAGACATGTGGGGGTGGGTGTAAAAGTACACTTATGTACCACGCATGCTTGTTTTAAGACTTTCAGCTCCCTGGTTTAGCTGATTTTTTATAGATATGAGATTTATGCATAGTAATGCTTGATGTTGTAGAACAGTGATCCTGTAAGACTTCTCCCTGCCATCTTTTTAAAAGAGACTTAACTGACTAATGGGATGCTACAAAACAAAAAAAGCATCAGCCTCTAAGAACATTTTTTTAAAAAAATTACCAAACATGTCTTTAGATAGGCTCTGCCTCCTAAGAAATGAACCATTGAACCCCCTCCTGGATCAGGGGACTCTGCTAATAATTACTCACACCCTAGTCACCCCCTGATTGGATTACTGTAAAATGTCATACATGAAATTCAAACGGTTGGCAACTGGTTCATATTTATGATGGTTGCAGAGTCCGAGGGTCATGTCATCACCTTCTGACAAACAAAATGAGTGGGGTAGTCAGATTCATTTAACAACAGTGTCACTAACTTAACAACTGCAGTGATTCATTTAACAACTCTGGCAAGAAAGTTGTAAAATGGGGAAAATCTCACTTATCAACAGTCTTGTTTTTGGGCTCAATTGTGATCATAAGTTGAGGACTACCTGCATTAGATTGGGAATGGTGGATTTGCATAATATTGAGCTATAATAGAATAGAATAGAATAGAATAGAATAGAATAGAATAGAATAGAATAGAATAGAATAGAATAGAATAGAATAGAATAGAATAGAATAGAATAGAATAGAATTTTTTATTGGCCAAGTGTGATTGGACACACAAGGAATTTGTCTTTGGTGCATATGCTCTCAGTGTACATAAAAGAAAAGATACATTTGTCAAGAATCATGAGGTACAACACTTAATGATTGTCACAGGGTACAAATAAGCACTCAGGAAATAATCTATACAGTATGATGATTGGTATGAGGCATCATTTTATTTCCATAGCTGAGAAATAGCACTTTTATGGCAAAATATGAATATGTAATAGAAAAAGACTGTAATATGTAATTAGCAAGAATCTCTTGGTAATTGTTTTTAATGAAAGATGGTAGAGCTGATCGTGGTTCCTGTTTCCCTTAAAGCTCATTAATTTGAGGAAGATTTAGCATCCCTCCCTGACCATCATTAAACTTTATTTTTGCTTTCCATTTTCCCATTTCTCCCTTGGGGATTTGGTTGACTTTTACATCTTTACCAGTCAACAATGATTGAATGTAGTAATATCACTGTAAAGATAACACAATCCTGTTTCTGCAGTTCTGGGGGCTATGGAAAGGTGAATAGATTTTTAATATACCTGTTGTCGCTGAACAGCATCTCCCAGCAGCTTTAGCCTCCAGGGGAAATGTGAGGAATGTGAGGGTCTGTCCTTCAAGACCATCTGTTGAGCTATAGGTTCCCACCCTGCCAATAAAGACACACATTTAAAGAAACTCAAGATACTCAAATTGATTTTTGAATAAAGCAAATTATTGGACTGCCAAGAAACTGTATGAATGTTTATTGTGGTAGCCAACACTTAGCATCCTGCCTGAGATGCATATATGGGTTTATGACAACTCACCATAGCCAACTTGTCCTGGCCAACTTGCTAAAGCCAACTCGTTGCGGCCTATTTGCCATGGTCAACTTGCCACAGGACAATTCAACCCGGGATTAGTTCCTTTTATTATTCATCATAGCATTACAAAAGCTGATGGTCATAGGAATGATTTCCTTTGATACAAGAGATAAAATAATTTTGACAAAAACATGGTCAACAAAAATAAAAGGAACTAAGTGAATCCGGCAGTGAGTTATCCGGTATCATATTGGCCATGGTGAGTTGTTCCATTCGGCATATACCTTTAAGTAGGTAGGCACAGAAGTGCAAATTGAGCACCAAGAGCAGAATATAAAAAGTATAGCAAGATGTTTCAGAATGCCTATAGCTTTGACTTATGGATGTTTTTCAGAGTAAAACAGAACAACATTGCTATTGGGTTTTATATATATATATATATATATATATATATATATATATATATATATATATATATATATATATATATATATATATATATATATATATATATATATATATATATATCTGTGTGTGTGTGTGTGTGTGTGTGTGTGTGTGTGTGTGTGTGTGTGTGTGTGTGTGTGAGGTTTTTGCGGGTGTTTGTATGTATATTGGGTTATATATTGTCTAAGTAGATACTTGTCACTCATTACTCAATGCAGAGTCATTTGTTGATATGGGCAGCCAAATAAATTGGGTAAATAAAAAATAAAATAAAATACTGGGTTGTAATAAAAAAAATCTAATATTTTTACAGACCATTTCCACAGGGTGCTTGTGAATATATTTCCTTGGGAATGAACATTTCCGAATTCATATTCAGCAAGATTATTTTTACACCAAACAAAATTTCCCCTACCTTTCCCCTACCTTCATTGTGAAGGAGATGTACAATGTAGCACCCAAGAGGAAAACACATTAGCACTGGAATTTTATATGAGCCCTGAATATAAAAGGTAAAAGCGGTAACACAAAGAATCTAATTTAAGGAATAGAGACATGAAATTATTTCATATTACAGTTTGCAATCTTTTGATGGCATGTTCTCCCTCTAAGAAAAGGGGTTATCTGAAAAGAAAAAAATGTTATTTTTTTAAAGCTTTGAGGTAATTTGCATATGAAAATTCCAAGTGAATATATTGAAAAGTGACGTGATACACTGATAAAATATGCTGAATCCAGATTACATTAATGGCTAATTCAGAAAATTTTCATTGGTTGTTTATTTCTGAACTTCCTTCCTTCCTTCCTTCCTTCCTTCCTTCCTTCCTTCCTTCCTTCCTTCCTTCCTTCCTTCCTTCCTTCCTTCCTTCCTTCCTTCCTTCCTTCCTTCTTTCCTTCCTTCCCCTTTTTGGAAATATGTAACTTTCCCAATCAATAGTTATTGTGGCCATTGATCATCGTAGCAAGGATTGTTTGGTGTTGCAACCCGCAAACTCTAAAAGGTACCAGTTTGATGAAGATTGATTTATTAGTTTCCATTTGCTTCAGTGGCTAAGTCAAATCTTCATTCCATATTAAGGTTGTCTTAGCAAACAACTTTTTCTTCATCAAAAGAAAAGACAGGCAAAGTTGAAGTGTTATGCATTAGTGCTCGGTGTTATGTGTTACATATAACACAGAGAATAGGTGTCTTAGAGGTGAACATGGACAGAAAAACTCAATACATAATATTGCATATATTGCACATATTGACAGCTGCCAGAATTACACTAGCACAAAATTGGAAACAGGCCGATTGCCCGCCAGATGCAATGATTATTAGTAAAATACTGGAATGCGCTGAGATGGATAAGCTGACAATGGAACTGAACGAGAGAGATGAATCAGAGTATTATCAGGTCTGGAGTAGATGGTACACCTGGTTAGAAAATAGAAAGATGATTATGAAATAAGAATTAGATAACAAGATACGAATATCTTTGTATATGTGTGTAAGAAGTAATGTAATTTATAATTGACTACAATGAGTTAATAATATAGTAGAATGTATTAAAATGTATATGTATATAAGAAGTAATGTAATTTATAATTGATTACAATGAGTTAATAATATAGTAGAATGTATTAAAAATTAGAATTTAGATAAATTATGGATACTAGTGATGCCGGTATGAAGTCACTGTAATGAGGATTTTTTTAAATGTGTTTTTGTGTTTTTTTTAATGTTGAAAATGTTCAATAAAAATATTTTTAAAAAGAAAGGAAAAGAAAGAAAGAAAAGACAGGCAAAGTTGAAGTGTTATGCATTAGTGCTCAGTGTTATGTGTTACATATAACACATAGAATACGTGGAATGTCATATAGATAATTAATGCTTAGTGTTTTTTGTTATAAGACTCCAATTTCCATCTACTAATCATCAGATATCATGTATTTATTTATTTATTAATTTATTAAAATTTCTATGCCGCCCAACTCCCAGGGGACTCTGGGCGGCTAACAACAGGTATAGAAACATATAATCAATAAAAGCAATTAAAAAAACATGTTAAAATACTATCAATATTTTAAAAAGAACTTTCACTCATACCCCGCCTGCCGGAAGAGCCAAGTTTTTATTGCTTTCCGGAAGGCCAGTAGGGTGGGGATGGTCCTGACCTCCAGGGGAAGCTGGTTCCACAGGGAGGGAGCTCCCACAGAGAAGGCCCTCCCCCTCGGCCCCGCCAACCGACATTGTTTGGTCGATGGGACCTGGAGGAGGCCGACTCTGTGGGCCCTGACCGGTCGTAGGGAGGTATGCGGCAGGATGCGGTCCCGAAGGTAACCTGGCCCTGAGCCATGTAGGGCTTTAAAGGTAACGACCAACACCTTAAATTGGATCCGGAGACTAATGGGCAACCAATGCAGCTGGCGGAGGATCGGTGTTACGTGGGTGCATCTAGGTACACTCACCATAGCTCACGCAGCTGCATTTTGCACCAATTGCAGTCGCCGGACACTGTAGTCCAAGACTGAGGGACTGTGTTGCTAAAATTGAAGTTAGTAAGTAGTTTGTTTCTTGATTTAATAAATTACATCCTGACTGTAGTATTTGTGGGGGGAGGGGGTTGTGTACTGTAGTTAAACCTTTTCTTCTCAACCCCCTCAATTTCAGTAAAATCATTTCTTGGTGTTGCTCTTCCTTTTTTGGCTGAATCAAAGCTGTGAAAGAAATAGTTTTATTCAGCATGATTTAGCAGAAAGACTGCTTGGGAAGGCAGTTAGCTGTGTTAGCTTTGGTTGGATTATGTCCACCGAATTTTCTGTTCCCTCATACCGAGTGATCATTGCACTCTGTACAAACAATAATGTTGCTTAGCAGATATCAGCCAGACTTAAAATGTCCTCCTGTTATTCGCAGATAAGAACCTAGATAAATAATCTTGGTGCCATATTGCAAGCTAAATAAATATAATCAATACATTAAAAATGTTTTGACCCTGAAGTCATCACCAGTAGCTGAACCTTCTGTGGTTTTACAAACCATAACATCATGTTGGTATCGCTTTCCTGAGACTCCATCTGTGAAAACAAAAACTGGGAAACTAAAACTAGACAGAGAAATATATATATATATATTGATTTTTTAAAGCTTTCTTGTGGCGATGCTGAACATTGCCACATAGGAAGCATGCATTTTTTTTATTGATTTAAATTTCCAATGTCAAGGGAATAAAGATAATTTTTGCTTTCTTCCTTAAGACTTCACTCTGAATTAAAAGCATTTTTGACTACCGGTACTTTGGATAAAATCTATGGATTCAGTAGGGATATCATTAATTCTAGCGTTCACCAGTTTGAGTTGAAGGCAATGAATTAAAACAGGATAATGAACTGGAAACTTTATTTTCCTCTCCTGTTCCAGAAATCTCAGAAAACTCTTGGGGGAAGGGGAGAAAGGTGTACAGTTCTGGTAGTTCCCTGCAAGCTAAGATGTAAGGTGTACGGTTGTGGTAGTTCCCTGCAAGCTTAACAAATACAACAAACAGTTGCTTAGCAGAACTGCCAGGCCAATTCAACAATTGCTGCAATGATACATTATTCATGAAGATAGCTTTTATATTAACACAGAGATAGATGGTTTATATACTGTATTTATTGAGTCAGATTGCTGTATCACTCTCCTTTGACAAAGTCAGTCCACAAAGACAGAATTGTTACCTATTACTAGTGTGAAAAAGTTTAGCCTATAGCACACAGCAAATTTCCATTAAGAGGTGATGGATGTGCTATGATAAACATCCTTTGCCACTTAGTCTGGATTTTTTGGACTATTCTGTGGGAGCCACCCAGAATTTGTTATAAGATGGTGGCTATATAAATGTTTTAATTAAATAAATACACTATGGACAGGGCAGTTCCTATAAACTGAAACAGGAGCCTCCAAGAATGCTTTGCAGTTTATTGATAGTTCCAAACTCCTCTCGCTTTAGTTACATGTTTGTAGGCCTACCCTATCTGGGTTGTAAAAAAAACCTGCATGATGAGGACAAATAATTTATTCTCTATGTATCTTTGATGCCATCTACAAGCTGTCTGGATTAATGCAGGTCTGATATGGTAGCAGGGGTGGGTTCCTACCAGTGTGCACCACTACATGCGCACCGGTAGCAGCCCGCTGGTGACATAATTTTTATCGGAATTTTCGGCGATTTTTTCAGGTTTGGATGGCTTCTCCTCGTCCTCTGCTTTGGAAAAAAGTCCTCCCGCCCGCCCTCGGGTTAATACCGACCTTTATTTCTTCATCCGAATCACAGCTGAGCACCTCCTCAGCTGTGTTTCGGCCTGAAACGTCCTTCTGAGCATGCGCGAAAGTAAAATCGCTCAATGGGACGCGTGCATGCGCAAAATGTCACGATGCGCACTGGTAGCAAAGGTAACTGGAACCCTCCCCTGTATGGTAGTCTAAGTATCTTGTCTCTCTCCAGATGTCTAATAGGCTTAATAGTGCATATCAAACTTCTGATTAATCTTTAAAGCTGTCTGTGTCTTGTCAAATATCTGGGTTTCTAATTCCAGGTACTCCAAAGATATGAGAAGGGGCTGTGGGATCCCAAAGGTAATGTTTTCTGGTAGTGTATCCCTTTTTATGGAGTCATTCCTTCAGCAATTCAGGTCAGGCTTATTATTGTTATTGTTATTGCTATTGTTATTGCTATTGCTATTGCTATTGTTATCGTTATCATCATCATCATCATCATCATCATCATCATCATCATCATCATCATCATTCGCACTTGTATGCCACCCACTCCACAGAGACTCCAGATATCTTGGCATCATTTAGAAAAGCCTTGAAAACAGCACCCCTCTGCGGGACATTTTAACAATTAAGAATGATTGTGAAGTGCAAAAAGTTTTTACTTGGTACCCAGGAGCCTTTTGAAACTCACAGGTATATTAAATAAACACATACATACTTAGCATTGACACATAACGATTCCAATTTTGCAAATGTGAAAGAATTGTGATGAATGCAATCTTTTCCAGATCTACTACTATAGAACTGGGAAAAAATCTGTTAATTTTTGTGTTTTGTCTTCATGAGGCATTTATAATTTTTTTGGGTGCTTTTGAGTCAGTCTTGACTCCTGGTGACAGGACAACTGCAGTTTTGGGACAAGATTTCAGAAGTGGTTTGCCTTTGCCTCCATTCTAGGGCTGAGAGGAAGTGAATGGAAGTGAAGATCCAGGAGCTGAGATAGCGCAGTGGTTAAAAGCAGCATTGCGACCTTCAGCTGATTGCTAGTTCAGCAGTCCAGCTGTTCGAATCTCACTAGGCTCAAGGTTGACTCAGCCTTCCATCCTTCTGAGGTCGGTAAAATGAGGACCCAGATTGTTGGGGGCAATATGCTGAACTCTGTAAACCGCTTAGAGAGGGCTGGAAAGCACTATGAAGCGGTATATAAGTCTAAGTGCTATTGCTAAGTGCTATTGCTAAGATCATTCAGCTGAAGCGTTTGCAATAATACAATCATAAAATTTGTATTATGTACTTTATGTATTTGTGTTATACAATGCATATCATTTATTATACAATATTACAATAATTTACAACAATTCAATAAAGACTTTGCACTAATAATAGAATAATGCATGCACACTTTAAAAGCATCATATATCTAGAATTTCTAGAATGTGTGTTTATCTATCCACCTACCTACCAAATAACATGATGCAGACCCAAGAATGAACTGTTTTTTATTAACTTGTTAATAAATCAAATTAAATCAGATTTATACTGTCAACTCCTTTAATAACAATGTATTCAAATTCCAACTTCAGAAAAAGCAAAGTCTCTCCCTTAAAGTAATTAATAATATTACTAAAGTGTGGTCAGATACCATAATAGTATATGCTATCACTATTAGAATAGAATAGAATAACAGAGTTGGAAGGGACCTTGGAGGTCTTCTAGTCCAACCCCCTGCCCAGGCAGGAAACTCTACACCACTTCAGACAAATCCAACATCATCTTAAAAATTTCCAGTGTTGGAGCATTCACAACTTCTGGAGGCAGGTTGTTCCACTGATTAATTGTTCTAACTGTCAGGAAATTTCTCCTTAGTTCTAAGTTGCTTCTCTCCTTGATCAGTTTCCACCCATTGCTTCTTGGCCTACTCTCAGGAGCTCTGGAGAATAGCTTCACTCCCTCTTGTTTGTGGCGGCCCCTGAGATATTGGAACACTGCTATCATATCTCCCCTAGTCCTTCTTTTCATTAAACTTTCATTAAATTACTTTTAGTATATACTAAAACTGCAGTTTTATCTGTTGAACAGCAAAATATTAAAAAAGAAAGAAAAGCTAATTGAGAACTGAAAAAAATTCTTATTGAAATGTATATAAAAGTTGCCTCATGCCCACCAAATTAAATTTTAACAAATAAGCTTTTAATGCTTCCCATGTATGGGCATTTAAATATCTCAGGGGAGGAGTAATATGATCCAAATAAAGGATCTAAAACCTGATTTAAATCTTCAGCTATAATTATTTACCATAATTATCTGTCACCTTACGTTTAACTGTAGAACTAAAATGCTTTTGATTTATTACCCAATGCAAATCTCTCAATATGTTTCTCTTGGAGGCAAAGTGGGATCTGTGGTGAACACCATGAAAAAGATCTTGGTTTTCTCTATAAGTACTTAAGCAGCTGATGACCTGAAAGCTATTGTGCTGAAATAAATCACCTAAGTAGGGGTGGGGTGGGGGAACTGAATTGCTACAGATGGTAGAAACTTGACAAAGCCTTTACTGGCATTATTCAAAAATGGCTTGATATATGAGTCAACTATTTCCAAATTATTTTCAACACTTCATCTTTAAAAACCTGATATCCCTAAAGCTGCCATGCCTCAGAAGCTTTCTGATATAAAGGCATCACAAAACACTTTCATACAGCTCACCTCCACTTCAGATCAAATAAATAAATGCTCAGGTTCTAAAAAGACATTGAGGATATGTGTATGTTTGGACCAATTAAAAGGAAAGCTACTTGGCATAGCTTAGAAGTTTCTATAATGTATCAGGAAACTTTACTCAAAAGCTTCCTAAACTCTTTTTACAGAATTGAGGGTGGGGGGATATCTCTGGAATTCAAGATAACACCACAAGGACCTAAAAACCAGATAAAGGTTTTCTGTGAAAACTGTATTTTGTAGGTTGCTTAATTTTTTTTTCTATCATGGTTTCTACCTGTTGCCGGAAAAATGATGAAAGGACCCAAAATATCCATAAGGAGCTATTCTTGAATCAGTTTTACTGAAATCAAGTGTGACTAATGTCTTATTAATTTACATGGGTCTAGCTAGGGGTCTCCAACCTTGGCAACTTTAAGACTTGTGGACTTCAACTCCCAGAGTTCCTCAGCCAGCTTTGCTGGTTGAGGAACTCTGGGAGTTGAAGTCCACAAGTCTTAAAGTTGCCAAGGTTGGAGACTCCTAGCCTAGACTAAGAAGGATTTAGAATCAGGGGTGGCCAAACTATGGCTCTTTGAGGACCTGTGGACTTCAACTCCCAGAATTCCTGAGCCAGCCAGCCATGCATGCATGGCTGGCTCAGGAATTCTGGGAGTTGAAGTCCACAGGTCCTCAAAGAGCCATAGTTTGGCCACCCCTGATTAGATAGATTAAGTACATCAATGTATACATCCTGAATAGATGGAGAGATACCTTCAATCTTTGCTTTTCATTAGAGCACCGTGTTTTAGGATTTGAAATTCAAAATTCCAGTTTGCATGAAATTTGTAACACTGTGTCATTTTCAGCCTGATTTTAAGAAAGTCACCTCTCATTCTGAATCTCTTGGGACATAATCTTGATTCTTCCATTTTAGAACTATGCTTTGGATAACAATACTCCTTATACAGAGTAGGGGAGAAGCAGACAAAGAGATGATTATAGATCCTGCTACCCATGAATGTCTATGGAGATTCTCAGTCATCCAGGTCACGGTTGTCCCAAAAGTGCTTTTTCAAAAGGCAATCTGACTTTCTTTGTTTTCGCTTGAAGACATTTCTAAAGAACTGAAGAAGCTTCTTGGATGAGAAGCAAAACATCTTCAAGCAAAAAGAAAGAAAGTCCAGTTGCCTTTTGAAAAAGCACCTTTGGGACCTGCTATCATTAGCTAAATTGACATGTAGATATTAAAAGGATAATCCTTTTCTGCCTGCTTCTACATTTAGTCCATATTTCATACATCCTTCGGAATCCAGGATTGGCGGAAGTCACAAAACTCATTATTCCAGTCCTTAAATGGTTTTATTTTTATGTAAATAGATTTTTGCACTAAAAATATATACTGCAGATGCAATAATATTTTGTCCTGAACTGATGCAATTCAGTGATTTAGTTTTCAGAAAAAAACTTTCAATAATGTTGCAGTCCACAAAGTGGCTGGTGCCTGAAACAGAAATGCAATATTTGTGGGTTGCATTGCCTCCATTTACATGAAGCCCTTTAGACAAAGTTACATTTCCACCAACTGCTTGTGCAGGAGAGAGGTTCTCAGTCATTTCTTCCATATCTTTTCACACAACCTAGCAGCAAATTGATGGGATTCATACTTGTGTTGCTTGCTTATATTTCCACTGTTGTGAAGGAAGGAAGGAAGGAAGGAAGGAAGGAAGGAAGGAAGGAAGGAAGGAAGGAAGGAAGGAAGGAAGGAAGGAAGGGAAGGGAAGGGAAGGGAAGGGGAGGGGAGGGGAGGGGAGGGGAGGGGAGGGGAGGGAAGGGGAGGGAGGGAGGGAGGGAGGGAGGAAGGAAGGAAGGAAGGAAGGAAGGAAGGAAGGAAGGAAGGAAGGAAGGAAGGAAGGAAGGAAGGAAGGAATATTCTTAGCAACAGAGGCACTACTGGTTTCTAGATTGCAAAGAAATGATGCTTCATTTGTATTTAGAAAGTAGGGGTGAGATGTTATGCAGCTGTTAGTTCTATGATATAACTTCTGCTGAACTTGGCTTCAGGAGGCCTTGGACCTATCATTTCTACCTCCCAATTGTCAATTGAGGATTTGCTGTTTAATGGTCAAGTCTCTGCTGGGGCTTAGTTTCATCTGGCTGGGGCATCGGTGCTCCAGTCATTGAAGAAAACACTGTTAATTTCCAAACAACTCTAAATCTGAGAAGTTGTGAGAAATCAGAAGAGGCACATAGCATCACTTGAGGAGAGAGACATAGGGAGACCAAATATTTATTTATTTATTTATTTATTTATTTATTTATTTATTTATTTATTTATTTATTTATTTATTTATTTATTTATTTATTTATTTATTTGTCAAACATGTATAGGATAGTAGTAGTTTGTATAAAAAACATAAGTAAAAAGTAACGATAAAAGAGGACAGTAGGACAGGGACGGTAGGCACAGTGGTGCACTTAGACACGCCCCTTATAGACCTCTTAGAAACGGGGAGAGGTCAACTGTAGACAGTCTAAGGTTAAATTTTTTGTGGTTTGGGGAAGAAACCACAGAGACAGGTAGTGCATTCCAGGCATTGATCACTCTGTTGCTGAAGTCGTATTTTCTGCAGTCGAGTTTGGAGCAGTTTACATTTAGTTTGAATCTATTGTGTGCTCATGTATTGCTGCAGTTGAAGCTGAAGTAGCCATTAAGAGGAAGGACATTTTGGTATATGATTTTATGAACTATATTTAGATCAGATCGGAGGCAATATAGTTGTAAATTGTCTAATTTCAAGTCTGGTGGAATAAGGTATTTTGTTGTGAGCGGAGGAGTGAAGGACTCTTCTTGTGAAATATTTCTGGACTCTCTCGATTGTATTTATGTCTGATATGCATTGCGGGTTCCAGACAGGTGAGCTGTGTTCCAGAATTGGTCTAACAAATGTTTTGTATGCTCTGGTTAGCAATGTAATGTTGCCAGAGAAGAAGCTACGCAAGATTAGAATAACAACTCTTAGTGCCTTTTTGGCAATGTTGCTACAGTGGGCTCTAGCACTTAGGTCGTTGGATATGAGTACTCCAAGGTCTTTGACAGAGTGAGGGTCATCTACAAGTTCGTTTCCTCCAAGTTTGTATTTTGTATTCTGATTTTTATATTGCAAATTTGGCATGAACAGCTGCTGTTCAATGATATGGTTCTCTCCCCCCTCTCTCCCGATAATTGCTCAAGAGTAACAAGCAGTTATCAAGACCCAACACCTAAATGGGAATATCCTACACTGACCATCCAACTCCTACTATAACAGCCAGTAAAGGCACCTTTTATTTCTCCATTCTGAAATATAGTCTTACTCTAATTTCCTTTTGCATGTGAAGGAGGAAAGACTGCAGGCTATAATTGAGTTTGTGGTTTGAAACTATTATTGATTATGCTTTGAGTCAGGAAATATTAAGTGTGCGCTGATGAAAAAGCAGAGCAAGAAGTCCATGAAATCCAATAGCCGCCTGGGAAAAATATTTAATTTCATTAGCTGGATGAAAATCAAAGCAGGATTGTAATATTACAGCTATTCAAAGGCAAAAAAACCCATCCTCATGAAATACTACAAACTCTTAAATGAAAAGCCACAAGAAGTTTTTAAACCTGACTTTTGTATGGAGGATTAACAGAACCATTTTAATAATCTCTAAAATATGTTTTGTACATCGCTTTTCAATTAATAAACATTTATATTGCAAACCAATACCTGCTTACTTGGAAGGAAGCTTCAATGTATTCTATATGCATACCTCCGAATAGAGTAAAGGTTTCAGCTATTGCTTTCCTTAAGCGCAAATTAGCCAAATTTTAACTTTATATTCCAAAGTTAAGTCTGGACAAGGCTATTAATATCAATGAGCTGGAGCATGTTAACTGGGAACTCACCTTTCATTGAGGTGAGACTACACTAAATGGTATTCATTATTATATCATTTGGACCTGGACTTCCTGGAAGAGCAATCTGTCTAGACAGTTGGAAAAGCAAATGAAAAAAAAATCTATGAGTTTATATTTATAACCCAAACCTCACTTTTCCAACCTCAGTGGCAACATGTTCCAAAGTTCCTCCTCAGGTTCTCCCCTTCGATTTAAAAAAAACCTCAAATTATCTCTGTCCATTTGAAAATTCTGGAGTAATCTAAATGAATGTATGTCAAGCACCTGGATTGTGGATTGACCATCTGGTCTGAGGTGGTCAGTCTGGCCTGCAAGTTACTTGGCTGTGAATACTTCATGGGTGCCCAACCCTTTTGGCTTGCCTGGGCTGCATTGAATGAAGAGGAATTTTCTTGGGTCAAGAATAGAATAGAATAGAATAGAATAGAATAGAATAGAATAGAATAGAATAGAATAGAATAGAATAGAATAGAATAGAATAGAATTCTTTATTGGCCAAGTGTGATTGGACACACAAGGAATTTGTCTTTGGTGCATATGCTCTCAGTGTACATAAAAGAAAAGATACATTTGTCAAGAATCATGAGGTGCAGCACTTAATGATTGTCATAGGGTACAAATAAGCAATCAGGAAACAATCAATACTAATATAAATCGTAAGGATACAAGTTACAGTCATACAGTCATAAGTGGGAGGAGATGGGTGATAGGAACGATGAGAAGACTAATAGTAATAATAATGCAGCCTTAGTGAATAGTTTGACAGTGGTGAGGGAATTATTTGTTTAGCAGAGTGATGGCGTTCGGGAAAAAACTGTTCTCTTGTCTAGTTGTTCTGGTGTGCAATACTCTATAGCGTCGTTTTGAGGGTAGGAGTTGAAATAATTTGTCCAGGATGCTAGGGGACTGTAAATATTTCCACAGCCCTCTTTTTGACTTGTGCAATATACAGGTCCTCAATGGAAGGCAGGTTGGCAGTAATAGTTTTTTTTTTTTTTTGCAGTTCTGATTATCCTCTGAAGTCTGTGTCTGTCTTGTTGGGTTGCAGAACCAAACCAGACAGTTATAGAGGTGTATATATAACATAGTTAAAGTATGTAAATCTCATAATGCAAGTAGTCCTTGACTTACAACAGTTTGTTTAGTGACTGTTTGAAGTTACAAAGGCACTAAAAAAAGTGACTTATGACCGTTTTTCACACGACCATTGCAGTATCCCCATGGTCACTTGATCAAAATTCAGACCCTTGGCAACTAACTCAAATTTTTAAGAGTTGTAGTGTCCTGTGGGGGGGGGGTCACCTTTTGCAACCTTCTGACAAGCAAAGTCAATGGGGAAGCCAGATTCACTTAACAACTGTGGCAAGACAGGTTGTAAAATGGGACAAATGGGACACTTAACAAATGTTTTGCTTAGCAACAGAAATTTTGGGTTCAATTGTGATCATAAACTGATGATTACCTGTAATGTTAAAAGTTTATGATGCTGTGAGGCTGCATTACTAACTGTCCAGGGCCACATGTGACCCATGGGTTGCAGGTTGGACATGCCTGGTCTACCTGTTCACAAGTCATACCATGTGAATTTCTTGGTATGCACTGTTCCTATTGCTGGTTATTTTGGATGGTATTGTTAACTCTCAAAATGGCTCTAGATGAAGCCATATTTTTCTTGTTTCATTTCTTAGTTGCCATACTTATGGGGGGGGAGTTATGGATTGTGGAATGTTTTCCTCCAATGTGCCAGACATAACAACGATAAGGCTCCTTAGAACCAAGGCCAAATCAGCATGTCCTACGGCAGGAGGGAGTCCTGAGAAGTTCATCACCTGCTTGGTTGGCTAACGTGACCTGTGACACGGGGGTGGGTAGTATATATTCTTTAATTATACCAAAAACACGGGAATTATTCAGTGTTGGTTTTACCTTTGACTGATATGATGTACCCAATAAACCAGATTTTTGAGGAAGCCAAGGCCTCAGAGTCTTGAATTGGTTGGGTTCGAAACCATGACAAGTATTTTGAATGGATTAAAACAGTTTTTATCTTGGATTCTGATTGACTTGATTTTGTTTTCAGAATGGAACTGATATATGAGGATCCTTGGCTGTTTTATCTCGCATTTCAAAAAAGGTGGCTCATTGTTAGAATTTTGTTATAATTAAATTTAAGATGAATCAGTCACTAAGAGGTTTACCTCTGACATTTTATAATCTAAAGGATGTTGCACGTGCTATAAATTTTGTATGTTACTGTTTCAGACTTGAAACTAGAATCTCCTTCAAACTGAACTTGGATCTTGGTAATGACATTGACATGTCCATTTTGTTTTCTCAGCAGCATTTTATAACTGGCTTTCTTCTGTCTTCTTCTGGAATGTTTTGACCTCCCAGTTTTGTTTTCCATCCTAGAATTTCCTAGTTGGTTTTTCACAAAGTAGTCCAATTCTGATCAGTTTTTTTGAGCTCAGCCAAGATCAGCTAAGTTGCTGCTACATGCATCTTTGTATTTGGAACGCCCAATTTCATATCCATACAAATTATAACAAAAAGAAAAGAAAATACAGAACTGGCAAACCAGATTTGTGAATGCTTTAAGATACTTTTATAAAGTGTTTTTCAGTCCATAGGACCACAAACGCACATCTCTTCACCAAGCACTAGTTTGTTGACATATCTAGAAGAAAGGGCTAACTTTTAAATGTTTAATTAGATATGCATAAATGGAAATGATATCATCTTTCCCATTGGCGAAAAAAGCTTTCTTTCACTGTGATAAAAAGCCTCCCACTTATTTCCCTGGAGCTGGCTAAACCCCAGAGAGAACAAATTAAGCCTATCTCAGAAACACTAAGATGTCCTGGTTTGTGAGTTCTTAAGAATGATATTTGTAGAAGATGGATTATATGTGTCATTTCATAAGAGTTTCACAAATCAAATCCAAAATAGGCAGAAAAAACGGCACAATTGTTTTAAACACACAATGTTTCCCAATGCTCTGCTCCAATTAAAGTGACTGAAAATATTAGAGCAGGGAAGAGTCTATTTAAGTCAGAATTGCAACACATTCAGGAACTGTACCTTGAACACAAGCATAAATTCAAAAGGAACAACAAAAATAGCTTGACATTATCAACCTGATAAGAGAATCTTGTAAATCTGCTGCCATCTGCTAGGCTGAAAAATGTGCCTGAAAAAAGATACGCAGAAGACATGCTGTGTGAAGATTTTACTGAACAGTGCTTAATGTTCATAATGTTGTTTTAGGTCAATTCTATTAGCATGCTTTATAAGTTCCCATTTTCTTACTCAGTTTACTTCTGAGTTGCTGATATTCTGGGACTTCTTTTATGGGGTATTTCTAACACTTCACATCTGCCTTTATAAAACCTTACCACACCTGGAATACTGCATCTAGTTTTGGTCACCACATTACAAAAAACATGAGACTTTGGGAAAAGTGTAGAGAAAAGCAACTAAGATGATTAAAGGCCTGGAGATTAAAACATGAAGAACAGTTGTAGGAATTAAGTATGGCTGGTCTAGAGAAAAGAAGGAATAGAGATGACAATATTCCAGTATTTGAGGAGTTGTCACAAAGGCAAGGGAGTTAACTTATTTTCAAAAGTATCAGAAGGCAAGACAAGAAACAATGGATAGAAACTAATCAAGGAGAGAAGCAACCTGGAATTAAGGAGAAACTTTCTAATAGTGAGAACAATTAACCAGTGGAACTGCTTGCCTTCAGAGGCTGTGGATCTTTCATCACTGGAGGTCTTTAAGAAGAGACAGGACAGCCACTTGTCTAAAATGGTATAGGGCCATGATGGCGAACCAATGGCACACGTGCCACAGGTGGCAAGCGGAGCCATATCTGAGGGCACACGAGGCGTTACCCTATGTCAGCTCCAGCGCGCATGTGCACGCTGGCCAGCTGATTTTTGGCCTTCCGGAGGGAGGGACAAGGTCATTTTCACCTTCCCCAGGCTCCAGGAAAGCCTCCGGAGCTTGTGGATGGCGAAAAAAGGACCCAACGGCCCAACTGGAAGTTCATTTTCAAACTTCCGGTTGGGCCGTTTTTTACCCTCCCCAGGCTTCAGGAAAGCCTCCTGAAGCCTGGGAATCAGGCTGGAATCTGTTTTTCGCCATCCACAGGCTCTGGAGGCTTCAGTGAGCCCTGTGCGCATGCGCAGGGGAGCAGCGGGGTGTGTGTGCATGCATGCGGGGAGAGGACATTGCATTATGGGTGTGGGCATGTGTGTGTGTGCGACCTTTTGGCACTCGAGCATAAAAAGGTTTGCCATCACTGGTATAGGGTCTCCTGCTTGGACTATAAGACCTCCAATGTCCCTTCCAGCTCTATTCTGATTAACTGACTAACCTGCTACTCTCAGATCATCTGGAGTCATAACATCCAGAATGCCAAGCCAAAATGAAAAAGACAACTGAGTATCTTTAGAGTTATAGTCTCAGGACATTTGGGAGGATGACTTTCCATGGACATTGGGCCTTCAGATTTTTTCAACAGTAATATTTGTATATTATTTACATTTTATAGCTATTTACTTCTATTCCTCCTGAGCTTAATTTTGCTTAATTCTTCTATTTTACTTTACACACATATTCTCTTCTTCCATAATAGTTGGTGTTCTAAATTTGACCATTTATGCTGAAAAAAATGTTTTTCTATCCAGTAGTTAAGCATGAATATAGATCATTTAAGTTAAAGCATTGAAATTATATAAAAACATAAAGTATAGTACAGGTGGTATGCCTCTTTCACATAAACTTTAATACATTGAGTCAATGGATCCTAGTTCTCCTACAAAAATTGTGGTTTGGCCATACACAAAAAATGAGAGAAAACTATACCTAAAAGGTATATTTACATCCTATGTTTAGGAGTCCCCATGGTGTTTCCTATGGGGAACTGAAGGGAGAAACATTTTCAGAATAATTTTCAGAGGGAAAAATATCACATTTCACTACAGATCATTACATTTTCCTCTTTCCTCCAGTATCTGAGCTTTTCCTCTGGTGCTTAAGGTTTAATAAATTACAAACTGCCAAATGTCTGAAGTTGTGCATTTGTTATTTTCCTCCAGTTCCATCTCAACAGCATATGTTCCATCAGCTGGACTTCACAAATGATACCTCTGTAAATATTTACAGCAAATAGTAAGATCCAGATTTAGAGTAATAGTTATGCATACATGATCACATAAACAGGATGGTCACTCTTGTTGGAGGAGAATGAATTGCAAGAACAGAGGCAAAGAACAAAGTCCATAGTTCCTAATGATGATCATAAGTGCAAAGTGGTTTGTATTAACAGACCTCTTGATTTTATGTGCCAATTAAGAGTGATGGCTCCTTCCAAACCTTGGAATATCCTGAATTTTCCCTTATTCTGATGTGAATATATCTTTACAAAAGGCCGAATCTCAACTGAGACAGCACAAAAATGATTGAATTGTGACACAAGCTTGTACATTAATTGTTTAATGTGGCCCATGGTAATTTTTGTGAACATCGGTAGCCTTAAAGTGTTATGGTAACATTGCCTCTGCACAGTAAACATGTAATAAAGCTGAGAACTGCAGTATGTAATGTTGGTTGTACATAGTTTGGTCACCATATGCAATTGTGAGATAAGAATTCAAATGCATTGATAATGTCCTCCATAAGGAAGCCAACCACTATAGTACCAGTGGAGTTGCTATTTATTCACTTTGTGTCATTGTATAGTCAACTGAAATGGCCTTTAATAGGTGTCTTTATACAGAAGGGAAAAAATGTAATGTATAATTTATTTAATTAATTTCACTTAGGATGGATGTTCATCTCCTTTTTCCATCTCCCAAGTAGTCCCTAATTAATAAAGGCTATGTAAAATTAAAAATCCATGTTCTTGCCTTTTTTTCAGTAATACTTATGCTAGATCTTCTTGACATCAATGTTTTATCTAAGCTACATATTTACCTGAAACTAGTTGTTATCAATGAAGAGAACTGGTGAGTCAGTCCTGCTTGAATAAGCTTTTTCTATATATGGATTCCACCCTGCAAATGGAGCAAAGTGGTTGTACACTTACCAACTGACCCTTGCAAATAAGCTTCCTCCCATTTTCTGAAATTCAACAGGAATGAGTTAACCTAGTCAAGTGAGGTCATTTGCAAAGAAAAAAGGAGCCTAGGAAGGGCTGGTCACTTAACCCCTTCCTCTTAATCCTTCCTGGAAATTTTTCCAACTCCACTTAGTTATTCTGTTGATATTTCTGAATCAGAAACCAATACGCAAAATGTCCCACCATATTTGATTACTCTCACATGGGTCTTCCTGCCAGGAGAAATAGATAAATGAACCAAGAATCCCCTTCTTTGGCTTATTGTTACAAGGGTGAATCAAAATGTAATGCCATTTTCTTTAGAACAGGTATAATTACCAACACTGGAACATGTAGCATACATCAAAACGAAGCTGGTCCTCTGTGGATCACATCCCTACTTCTCAACATAGTCACCGTTTCTCTCAATAGCAATGTTCCACCTTCGAATGAGAGCATGTATCCCTGCCTCGTAAAATTGTGTTGACTGTTCTTTGAGCCACTTCTTCACTGCAGTTTTCACTTCCTCGTCACTGGAATAATGTTTGCCTCTCAAACCCTCTTTCATGGGGCCGAAGAGATGATAGTCTGAAGGCGCTAAATCTGGTGAGTATGGAGGATTATTATTCCAGTGACGAGGAAGTGAAAACTGCAGTGAAGAAGTGGCTCAAAGAACAGTCAACAAAATTGTACGAGACAGGGATACATGCTCTCATTCGAAGGTGGAACATTGCTATTGAGAGAAACGGTGACTATGTTGAGAAGTAGGGATGTGATCCACAGAGGACCAGCTTCATTTTGATGTATGCTACATGTTCCTGTGTTGGTAATTATACCTGTCCTAAAGAAAATGGCATTACGTTTTGACTCACCCTCGTACATGTACATTGAGCTTTCTGGCTTATTTTTTTTCCCTAACTACAACTTCTGGTTCTTCCTCTTTGGACTAAACAAATCTGAATGTAAATATTCTCAGTCTATTTTAAACTATAGGACTTACCCACAACACTTGGTTCATTAAAAATGCCCCGAAGTTAGCCATTAGTAATGCCTAAAGTTTAGTTGCATGGCTAATTTAAATTGTTCCAAACATTTTAATTCTTTTGTTTTTAAATGATGAGACGTATAAACTAGTACTAAGAAGCGAATGTGTGCCAACATTTTGACTGAGGAGGCAGTCTTCCCAAGTGTATTTTTGTTTTCATTCTGTGAAGAGAGGGGAAGGAAGGATATTTGATTTGGATTTAGGGAGATTTCTGACATAATAACACGAACAAATGAAGACAGATGAAAAATGGAGCGAGAATGAGCCTCTGCCTCTTAGAAAACGAACCCATGCCAATGTTTACATCATTACGCATGGCATTCATTTCCCACTTGTAACTAATTGGGAACGATTCTCTTTCCATTTTCTGTTGTTTTTTTAAAAAGCTTTTATATTGTCTTGATACACATGAAATGAAGATGCCAGGCTACTACTACTATTCTTACTATTGCAACATGGCCGAAGTCATAACAAGAAAGCACTCCTGATTGTTATGATAAACTATAAAACAAAAACCAAACATGTTGGGAAAGTTGCATCTGTCAAAATAGTATCTTTCATACTTGACTCTGAAATGTGAAACCTTTATTACAATGTGTAAGCTTACTGTAGTCGAAGTTGCAGTTGGGTTGTTTTTTTGGTCATACCACAGTTTAGGAAAATAATTTTAAATATTTTTTAGGATCTTTTAAAAATAAGGGTCAATTGTGTTCTGTTTATGGATTTCTCAAGGATTTCCCAAAGTTTAACAGGTAAAAATTTATGCATTTATTTAATCAGTGGTCTATTGCTCATGTTTGTCACAAAACAGTTTCCAAAATAACATTCCGTTCCTGTAAGATGCAACTTTGTCTATAGCTACCCTGTTTCCCCCAAAATAAGACATCCCCTGATAATAAGCCCAATTGGGCTTTTGAGTGCATGGCAATAAGGCCAAGCGCTTATTTCAGGGTTCAAAAAAATATAAGATATTTTCGGGGAAACACGGTAGCTATTTGAGAAACACTGCTTGTCAGTTTTGGAATTTTCTATTATCTGAAAAAAATCTGGATATAGTATAGGACAGTGATGGCGAACCTATGGCACGGGTGCCACAGTTGGCACGTGGAGCTATATCTGAGGGCACGCGAGGCTTTGCCCTATGTCAACTCAAGCGCGCTGGCCAGCTGATTTTCGGCTTTCTGGAGGGTGGGGGGAGGCCATTTTTTTACCAGTTGGGCTGTTTTTCACCCTCCCCAGGCTTCAGGAAAGCCTCCGGAACCTGTGGATGGTGAAAAATGGCCCAACAGACCAACCAGAAATTTGGAAATTCAGGGGCAGTGCAGGGGGGCGGGGGTTGTGTGCGCATGCACAAGGGGAGGCCATTGCATTATGGGTGTGGGCACGCACCATCGCGCCATTGCGAGTGTGCGCGCCCTTTTGGCACCCAAGCAAAAAAAGGTTCGCCATCACTGGTATAGGACATCCATATGAGATTCAGAGAGCTCAGTGGAAACCAATGGCTTGGGCATTTGAAACATTTGGTGAAGTAGATTTCGTAAGTCACTTCTGGTTTGGTAATTCCACTTCTGGAGATAATAGCTGACAAGATTTGCAGTATACATATATTGTTTTAAGATTGAGATGCAGCCATATTGTATAACTTTTTTAAAAAACAAAACCAATGGTTTCACTGTACAAGAAACAATGCTTAGATATTTCACTGTTTATATTTGCTTCTATTATAAGCTTTCTCAATCTTTTTGAACCATTGCATGCGTTTGGAATTTTGAAAACATATTCTTCAATGGTTGCCATAGTGACTACGGTCCATCAAAACACACATATCCAAAAGGCAAACGAAGTACTGGATTGCAGCCCTCCGCCATTTATTTTGCAAGAATTCATCTGGGATCCTTGCTTAGTGACCACAATTGAGATCAGTGACTTGGTCATTAAGCAAAGCAATTGCTAAGTGAAACCATGGCTGTGCTTATAATCCTGCTTCAACTTTGGTTTGCTTTACAGACCTGAAATGGTTGTAAATGCAGATATTAGTCACAGAGTTACTTTTCATCAGTATTATAATTGAACAGTTGCTGAATGAAACTGTTCCTTAAAAAAGGGGTCTATTTGCATAGGGCTCCGATCCATTGCTCGAAATGCGTCTGATGCTTTGCTAGCTTTTTATTCATTATTTAAATTAAAATAAAGTAAACATACATTGCATGCACATCAAGAACTTTGAAGATCCCAAGGAATGGATTAGTCATCCTAAAGGCACAAGATTGACACTGTAAACACTTTCTATGGTATTCCGTAAGACACATTCCAAATAAGTAAGGGAATATTTTTCCTCACTCTAGATGTGCCATACAGTTACACCCAAATGATGAATATCGAATTTTATTTGCAGGGAACTTCCCTGATGAGAATAGTAACAGCAAAATACTTTGACACAATGCTCATCAGATCCTCAGATCTCACTTTTCATGGCAACATTGCAAAATATCTTTTAAATACTAATACATAAGGATTCTAACAGGCATCTAGCAGATTCTAGCCCAGTTTCAGAAAACAGTTTAGGGCAGGGGTCTCCAACTTTGGCAACGTTAAGTCTGGGGGACTTCAACTCCCAGAATTCTCTAGCCAGCTGGCTGGGGAATTCTGGGAGTTAAAGTTTGCCAGTCTAGGGAACCTCAGAAAGCTGGATAATTTGTCGTTTAATAAATTTGTAAACCACCAGGAGGCACTGTTATGAGCTTTGCTCACCCTTGTGAACACATGTACAACAGACAGTATGTTTCTCTTAATCTTTCTCTCTGCTTATGTTAAAATGATCCATGAGCCCAAGACTTCCAAATCTCCTCTGTTTCCATTTAATATTTTGTTTAAACAAATAACATAGAGCAATTGAGAAGATGAATAAGATAAGAATGTTAAGCCTTTCATATTTTAAACACCCTGAAGTGTACTGACAAAGCCAATTGAATACAGATAGTCCTTGACAGGAGTGGGTTCTAACTTACCTCGCTGCCAGTTCGCTTCCTCGTGGCCACGCCTCAGGGGCATGCGTGCGTTTTGCAAGCATGCGCAGTGCCAAAAATTTTTTTTAAAGTCCCCCCCCCCCAAAAAAAGGCAAAAACAAGATGGCGATGCATGCGCAGTGCCGGAAACTCAGCTTCTGCGCATGCTCAGAAGAAAAAAAACCAGAAAAAATTCCAAAAAACAAAAAATAAAAAAAATTCAAAAAAAATTCAGAAAAAGATGGCGGTGTCCACAGACCGGCACCAACCGAACCAGTTCCGTGACATCATCATGACATCATCAGCGGGTTGCTACTGGTTCGGGCAAATCGGTCCGAACCGTGAGGAACCCACCTCTGGTCCTCGACTTACAACAGTTCACTTAGTGACCATTCAAAGTTACAACGGCACTAAAAAGTGACTTACGACTGTTTTCCAGTTACGACATTTCCAGCATCCTCATGATCATGTGATCAAAATCCAGATGCTTGGCAACTGGTTCATACTTAGGACCATTGCTGTGTACCAAGGTCATGTGATCACCTTTTGTCAAGCAAAGTCAATGGGGAAGCTAGGCAAATCTCACTTAACGAATGTGTTATTTAGCAACAGAAATGTTGGTCTCAATTGCAGTCATAAGTCGAGGACTACCTGTATTCTAGCTGTTCCATTCTTTAGCTTAAAAAAAAAACACAATATATTTCAAGTCATACTAATACAGGTAGTCCTTGACGTACAACCATAATTGAGCCCAAAATTTCTGTTGTTAAGTGAGAAATTTGTTAAGTGAATTTTGCCCCATTTTATGACCTTTCTTGACACAGATGTTCAGTGAATCACTGAGGTTATTAAGTTAGTAACCTGGTTAAGTGAACCTAGCTTCCTCATTGACTTTGCTTGACCAAAGGTGATCACGTGATCTTGGGACACGGCAATGGTCATAAGTATGAACCAGTTGCCAAGCATCTGAATTTTGATCTCAACATGATCACGGGGATGCTTTTTTCAGTACCGTTGTAACTTTGAATGGTCACTAAACGAACTGTTGTAAGTGGAGGACTACAGGTATATCTCCAAAGCTACTAAAATTATTTTTTGCTGATTCTGGAAACTAGAGCTCATGTTAAAGCCTGAAAGATGTCAAGTTGCTTTAGCCAGCAGAGAGATGCTATGTAATTCTATACATATCAACACAGAATCATCTATCAATCTATCTGTTCACCTATCATCTTTTAAAAGCTCAACATTATTGCTTATCTTGGGCACAAATTCTTCTTACCTCAAAGATGAATCATAGGGTTGACTCTAGCTAATTAAGAGCTATCTGGTACAAGGGATATGATCCAGTGGTGAAATCCAATTTTTTTACTACTACCGGTTCTGTGGGCGTGGCTTGGTGGGCATGGTGTGGCTTGGTGGGCGTGGCTTGGTGGGTGTGGCAGGGGAAGGATACTGCAAAATATCCATTCTCACCCCACTCTGGGGCCAGCCAGAGGTGGTATTTGCCGGTTCTCCGAACTACTCAAAATGTCCGCTACCAGTTCTCCGAACTACTCAAAATTTTCACTACTGGTTCTCCAGAACCTGCTGGATTTCACCCCTGATATGATCTGTGATGGAATGTGCAGCTGAAGGAATGGGGGGGGGAATGTCAGCAGTAGCACCTTGGTTTCCCGGGGTGGAGGCAGGAGACTCCTTCCAGACAGGAGTCCAAAATAAGAGACTGCACAGTCCTGAACTGTATTGGGGAGGGAGGAAAAGGTTTCAGGGTAGCCACACCATAGAGCATAATATCTATTAGGTTAGAAGGTTATAGCTTTAGTCTGGCAAAATTCTATTAAGTGTAAGCAAATAAAGAGCTGGATTCAATTGGATCTCACTGTGTCCTTCTTGGGTTTAGGCCTGTCACTATCAGAATATCACATGACCTAATCTGGTTGCCTAGTTTCGTTAGTGAGTACAAGTAATTTCAATAAAAGGTTAGGGCAAGCAACAGCATTTTACAAAGATAATATTTACAAAATAATTTAGTCAGGGATCAAGCCATTTCCAAAAGAATAATAAAAGAAGAGCAGGCCATGTAAAAACATGTTAGATAAAAGCCACTTCAAATAGATGATTTTTAAATGTTTTCTTAAATATTATAACCAGGGCAAACTGTTATACATTGCTGGCCAGAGAATTCTGGGGGTTGAAGTCCATAAGTCTTAAAGTTGCCAAGATTGGAGATACTGTTTTAAAGGACTCCTTTAAAACTATCCTACTTTTTTCTACAAGATCATACATTTTCCTTCTGCTCTGGCCCAAAGTCCTTTTTTTTTTAAAAAAAATGCAGATTTAATTTAATTTAATTTAATTTAATAGATTTGTATGCCGCCCAACTCCCGAGGGACTCTGGGCAGCTAACAATATATAAAATCATTGTTACATAAAAACATATAGTTAAAAAATTATAAAAAAATAAAAAACATCTAACATTCATAAACCAAGGGGGGAGACCCAAATGTAATCTAATTGGTCTCACTTTCACCCCGCCTGCCGGAAGAGCCAAGTTTTTATTGCTTTACGGAAGGCCAGCAGGGTGGGGATAGTTCTAATCTCTGGAGGGAGTTGGTTCCAAAGGGAGGGGGCTCCCACAGAGAAGGCTCTCCCCCTCGGCCCCACCAACCAGCATTGCTTGGTCGATGGGACCTGGAGGACACCGACTCTGTGGGATCTAACCGGTCGTAGGGAGGTATGCGGCAGGATGCGATCATCTAGTGCACAGGTGTCAAACTCGCCGTCACCTGACGTATTGCAATGTTTTTCCTCTTCGCGGAGTTGGGGTGTGCGTGGCCTGCGTGTGATGTATTCGGCCTGCAGGCTGTCAGTTTGACACCCCTGGTAGTGGGTGCTGATAAACTATCTTCCTCAAAGCAATAATGGCACTTCCTTCAGTACTGTTGGAGAAATAATGTGTCTGCTTCATAGCCACAAAGCTTGGTTTTTAGACTAAATAATGAAAAAGTTTGAAAAAAGAGAGAAAAGTCTCCTGTTAGCTTAACAACATCTGAACATTGCTGCAATGAAATGAAAGCATATGTGTTTTGGATGAGGTGGAAAGGGGAACAAATTAATTTCTGGAAGAGTGTTTTGAAGCTAGAATAGCAAGCAAGAAAACCCTGTATCATCTGCTTAGAGGCTGAACTTTATAAAAGGATTAATGTGCTTTCTTATATGTGCAGGTACAAAGATTATTTTACCATTTTTAACTTTGGGACTTTTTCTGTGCTTTCTGGATTCACAGAATTACCAATAAAACACTCCTGGGGAATATAAGGTAGAATTGAAGTCCAGCAACAGCAGTCTCATTTTTATTAAAGGATCTGGGATTCTGGGGTTTTGATTTTTAGATTTACTTTGGTTGAAACAACGGGATGTCCAAAATGGACCTCAATTTTCCCATCAAGACCTAAAGATCTACATATTTTCCTTAAATCTGCAGCCTTTTTCTCCATGTTGTGGAATAGACTCTAATCCACCCCCATCCAATAGGACTTTTGACTAGGAATGATGGGAGTTTTATCCAAAACATCTGGAGAACAGGAGGTTGGAAAAGGCTACCTTAAAGTATCAACCTGCCCTTAATCCAGGATGTCTAACAATATTATCACAATATTATCACTGTCTTGCCACATCTCTTAAGTACAAGCAAATAAAATAACTCACAGTGAGTGAGTCTACATGTGCAGATGGGAGAGTAGGATGTAGATTCATATGGATGCAATTATTTATTTGCATTTAAGATTACAAACCAGGAAAATTATTATTTCTCTTGTAAAGTTACGGTAGTATTTGAAAAGTTCTCTCTACCTCAGGAAAAATAACTTCACAGTGCAGTACATTTAGGTTGTTTATGCCTTTGCACATCAACTTGTGTATTTTATTTATGAAAGTTTCCGTTCCTCTTTTTCAACATTAAAAACAATTCCAGAGCAGATATAAAATGATCTCCTAAAGTATGAATGAGCCATAATTTCAGCCTTGGGAGCCCACCCATATTGCCAGATTTGCTGCACATCTGCACACATGTTTTACAGTCTTTCATAAGCACCACTGTCTATCGTACATAAGTTACATATTGAGAAACTTGCAGATGCTTCTATTTTGTTTCCTTCCCACTAATTTCCAGCAGGAATGCTAGAAGGAAGAGAAAAAGGACAAGACATCCCTCTTCCATTAAACATCTTGCAGATCACTTGTTTCTTCCCATCTTCTTGAAGGAATGTTGCTAAGAAAAAGACTGCCCTTGCTCATTTCCAGTGATATTATTCAAGATTACTGGGTTGGTTTTTTAAAAAACATCTAATTGCAACAGAAAACCAACTTTCTCCACTTGGGTTACACTCAACAACTCATGAAGGATAACTAACAGTGGGGAAAGGGTGATCTGACCTTCATCTCTTGGATAATCAAATGAGATAAGAAGTTCTATGCTGAAAAATTTCAGATGACAATTAGCTGTCAGAGAAGTTTGTGTAGCTTGTTCCTGCCATCTGTTGGCTGTCTGTATTTTGGCAGCCCAGGCCCTGGGTGTAATATGGCACCCTGTCCACTTGCCAGTTGTTCATCTAGCTAATGGATGCCATGTTGTTGATGTCTCATTAGATCTGTGCAACACAACCAACAGTTATTTACAAAACAAAATATAGGCACCTTGGGTGCATTCAAATTCAATTTGGCTGTGGTAGTAAGTTAATAATCATTACATTACATTACTTCAGCTGACTGCTAGCTGCAGTTCAGATGTTCAAATCTCACCAGGCTCAAGGTTGACTCAGCCTTCCATCCTTCTGAGGTGGGTAAAATGAGGACCCAGATTGTTGGGGGCAATATGCTAAACTCTGTAAACCGCTTAGAGAGGGCTGCAAAGCACTATGAAGCGGTATATAAGTCTAAGTGCTATTGCTATTACTTTAGAGCAGGGCTGTCAAACTCGCAGCCCGTGGGCCAGATGCGTCACACGCTGGCCACGCCCACACCCGGTTTAGCGAAGGGGGGGAAAGTCATATGTCACGTGATGCCGCAGTGACGACATGAGTTTGACACCCCTGCTTTAGAATGTGTAAAGGAAATTCCCAGTTGTTTCAGTACAAACAACAGCTTTCAGAGCTACTTATCCACCTGAGTTTCCCTGCAACCAGTGGCTGCAGTTTAATCTGCTTTTTATTACCTATTCAGTTATGAAGAGAATGAGCTGAATATGCACATTTGAGGGGAAATTATAGAAGCTTTTCCCCCTCTTGCTTTTCCCTTTGTTGTTTTTCTCCTACACAGATTCTCAACATAGTAGAAATATTTCATCTTTAGGGTTGGCTTTCTCTTCCTCCAGTCACAATCTTGAATGGGCCAGTGAGAAAGTAGAGAAAGTAGGATATGGCAGAAGATAGCACGTAAATTGCTATGTACAATTCACCACACTGAAACCAGGAAGAGGTGAAACTATGCCCGTTCTAGTAATATTGTTAATTTCTACCTCAGGCATGTGACAACCCCTTCCCATTAGTAGCATTCCTCTCCCTGTTAGGAGTAAATAAAAAGCATCTTGGTGAGTTATTCAAAGTCCTACCAAACCAGGCATAAAGATTAAGAGTTGAGGTGCATCTTGCATGACACTTAAACATTAACATCTTACAGCTGTGGCTAGGGGGGCTTTTGCACAGGTTCGCCTGGTGCACCAATTGCGACCATACTTGGAGAAGGAGGCTCTACTCACGGTCACTCATGCCCTTGTCACCTCCTGATTGGACTACTGTAATGCGCTCTACATGGGGCTACCCTTGAAGAGTATTCGGAGACTTCAACTGGTGCAAAATGCGGCTGCGCGTGCCACGTAACACCCATACTCCGCCAGTTGCATTGGCTGCCCATTGGTCCCAGGTACAATTCAAGGTGTTGATCATCATCTTTAAAGCCCTACATGGCTTAGGACCAGGTTACCTCCGGGACCGCATTCTACCTCATACTTCCCTTCGACCGGTCAGGTCCCACAGAGTGGGTCTCCTCCAGGTCCCGTCAACCAAACAATGTCAGCTGGCGGGGCCTAGGGGGAGGGCCTTCTATGTGGGCGCCCCTGCTCTCTGGAACCAACTCCCCCCAGAGATCCGAATTATCCCCACCTTGCTGGCCTTCCGAAAAGCCATGAAGACATGGCTTTTCCGGCAGGCGGGGTTTTGAGACAACTTCATCTTGGTCTCCCCCATGTATGTAAGATTGTGTATGCTTTTTAAAATGTATTTTAAATTGTTTTATATGATATTGTTTAGTGGTTCTTCAAATGTTGTACGCCGGCCTGAGTCCCCAGGGAGTAGGGCGGCATATAAGAATCCTAAATAAATAAATAAATAAAATAAACATTCAGAAGAACCCACGTATAAGACATAGCATAGAAAAGACTAAAGAGACAAGGCAGGTGGCAATGATCCAAAGCTTTCTTCAATTAAGGATAATTTAAGAGTCTGTTTTAGACTCTTAAAGGCCAGGAGCAGAATGTCTATTTGTCCTGCCCTGTTCCTTTATTTTTCCACTATTGCATTCTAGGTCAATGTAATTTTCTTTCTCTCCATTGAAATCAGTAGCCAACAAACAGAGCACAAGGAGAAATCCAAAATATTAAAACTATCCCAAGGTTTATATTTTAATAGATTAAATTTAGTGTCACAAATAAAAATAAATAATATATCTACATGTCCACTGTAGTTGTTCATGTTATCCACCCACCCTTTACACCCTACTTACCAATTAAGGCATTGTGAATATTTCCCCCCTTTAACAACTTTTGATTTGGGGAGATCAAGTAAAAAGTAAATTGGAAGATTTTATTTGAATATGCACCATCAAAACAGAATCTATTAGAAGCGACCAGAGAGATAATGTTTTTTTTTCCTTCAGGAAAATTGAAAGAAATAGTCAGGATATATAATGGTTATCAACAGAAAGTGTCATTATCTTGTTTAATTTCTTGTAAAATTCTTGTCTAATGCTTCAAAGCTTCATCTAAAAGTGCTACTAATGTTAATTGAAAAGACTGCATGAAAATTTCAATTCCCTGTTAAAGGCTCCCTGTTCACTGATCATTATATAATTTAGGAAATTAGACAACTAATGTAAAATGGTTAATGGAGAGATGAACATCATGGAAATACAGATTTTCTTTTGCATTATTAATTTAGCAGGTCCTTTGAAGGGGTAGATCATATCTTTGCAATGAACAAGAAGCAACTGTAAGAACTGTGAAGAAGCTAAGAGTCAGAATAATGAAGAGAGAAAGAGAAGAATGCATATTGTTCTCAAAGCTGTATAATATGTGCAGTGAAATCTATTATAAGAAAGACAGCTTTCAGAGAAATGACAGCTGAAATACAAATTGGAAGATGAAAGAGTTATAAATTGAGATGAGCAAACAACATTATTTTGTTAACAGAGAGTAAAGATTTAGGAGAGCTCATTATGAAAGTAAAAATAGAAAGTGAAAAATTGGGATTGAAGGTAAAGAAAGAAAGAAGAAAAGTATAATATTGATATAAATACTTAGTGAATTCACAGCTGATGATTAAGAAATGAAGGTGGTAGGTTTGCTTTCTTGAGTTTGAGGATAGATAAAGATGGAGAAATAAACATGACATTAATCTTATGGAAGAGGACAATGACAAATATACATAAGCTCAGAAACCATGGGGATATTTCTTTAACAACATAAGTCAAAAAAGTTAAAGCAATATTTTTTCTCCAATAGTGGTGACTGACTGTGAAACCTAGGTACTGTTGTGGCCCGCCAGCAACCCGTGCAGCTGGTAGCGGATCCCGCCAGAGAAAAGGCTGATGTGGTGATGCGCCAGCGGCCTGTGCAGCTGGCACCCGAGTTGGACAGTGAGGAGGCTGGAGAGAACTCGGTGCCAAAAGGCAGGAGTGGTTTCTCAGGAGGAGGTCTCCTCGAGAGTAGGCTTGGGGCTAATTGGCCACTCCCCTAGCCTATTTAAGGGATGCAGACGCAGGCAGCAATTTGCAGGGAACAACATTCGTTCATATGCCTTTGTGGTTTGAATTCAGAAACGTCTGCTCGGCTCTTGTTCTTTCTCTTGGCATTCTTCCTGCAAATTGCTTCGGGGCATTTTGCCAACCATTGTAAGCTTCCTGATATCTCCAAGACTGTTTGCTCAGACTTGATTTATTATTTTGTGGACTCGTGCTGGCTGTTAATGAAGTTGAATTAACAACCGGTGTCCAGCAAAGACTGTTTTACACTGTATTTGTGTTTGCCGACTACTAAGAAAGCTCATTAGTAGTCTTTAATTTAGTAAACAAAGGTTTGGACAGAATTTGTGTGTGCTGCGTTCTTTGTGGTTCGTAGCTGGGGCAGAACAGGTATTGAGAAAAAGGGAGGGGGGAAGCCCTTTGGAGTCCCAAAGGTGCTTTTTCAAAAGGCAACTGGACTTCCTTTGTTTTTGCTTGAGGATGTTTCGCTTCTCATCCAAGTAGCTTCTTCAAACTGAAGAATCTTCTTGGATGAGAAGGGAAATGTCTTCGAGGAAAAACAAAGAAAGTCCAGTTGCCTTTTGAAAAAGCACCTTTGAGTCATGACCTGAATGACTAAGAATCTCCATAGACATTTGCCCTTTGGAGCAGTAGTGGGTTGCTCCCGGTTCGGCCCGGTTCTAAGAACCGGTAGTGCTGGCGGAAGGAGGCTCCACCCACCCACCCGGGACGCTTCTGTGCATGCGCAGAAGTGTCACGCGCGCGCACAAATGCGCACACAAACCAGTAGCAAAGGGTTTTAGAACCCACTACTGCTTTGGAGAGTATGAATTTGTAGGTGGTTATAAAGAATACAATGGCTTGAAATAAATGCTCTTTTGAGGAGATGATTAGTAAATAGAAGCTCAAAAACTTTGGGCATGTGATACAAGCAGCTGATGACTACAAGAAATAACCATAGTTGGCAAGGTTAAGCAAAGTAGAGGAAGGCAACAAATTAGGTAGGTGAGTGGAAAACTCATTGAAAGATCTGCAAATTGGCACTGGAATTGTGTTAAGGTGGAGTACATTTGCAGCACAATCACAAGCAGTCAGGTGCAATGTGATGGCACCTAACAATGTAAAATGTATTTCAACAATTGACCCCAAACGTTTGCTTTCCAGCCCGGAAATTGTTGTTACTGGAAAATTGACCCTGAGCATAAACAAAGTGCATTCAAGATCCCAATTCAAGTCTTTTCTAGCCCACAATTCAGATTCCTTTAATTTACATTAGGCTGCTCTACCTGCAGGTGTTCATCCATGAAGTCACATTGTTCTCCCTCTCTCCAAAGACCGAACATGTTCCTGCACACTGAACAATTGTGCAGTCTTGAAAAGAAACACAATAGTGTTTTTAAGAAAAGGGAACGCAGCTGCAGTAGACAGTTGCCCTTGGTATTACAAGAAGTCAGATGTTGCAAACATGTGCAGGAACATGTTTGTACATGTTTATTCAGTTCTTAAATAAAAGCAAGTGTTGAGCTAACCTCCACATGTTGAATACTTTCTAAATATTTGTGTAGCCTCCCGGCCTTCAGCTGCCCTCCTACCCCCGAATTAATCTTTTCCTGGATTTGCTCAAACTATTTCACTCTCATTCAAAGAGATTTATTCAACATTTGATCCTCAATCTACCTTGGCTGCTGTCTCTATTACCAGTAACTGCAGTTAGGTGTGGGGGGGGGGTTTGTTTTGTTTTGCACAAAGAAGTTCTAGCATCATCAGCCATCTTTGTTGTATAGTGTTTCTTAAAAGGCCTGTGCTAAAAGGATCAGTTCAAATAAATGTTTTTTTTTAAAAAATAAATGAGACTAAGAACGTGGGAATAAAACTCTCTTGCCCAAGCTTGCCAACAGAACTTGGACAACCTAATTTGTCTTTCAACCTAATTTGAAAAGCCATTGACCAGAGAGAGAGAGAGAGAGAGAGAGAGAGAGAGAGAGAGAGAGAGAGAGAGAGAGAGAGAGAGAGAGAGAGAGAGAGAGAGAGAGACTGACTTCTGGCCAAAGGCAGAACCCTGGCAGAAGGCAGCCTGTTACAGGAGAAGGAACATAATTGGGGAATCAGAATAAGAGGGGGGAAATCAGCATACAAGAAAAAGATGAGACTATTAGAAAGAGAGAGAATAGTTGTCTTCCTTGTATTTTGGATTGATTCCTACATGAATTTGCAGCAAAGTGTAGAGAAAAATCCAATTGCCCATCTCTAGTCTCAGGTTAGATTTTGTGGCTTTTAACGATATATGGATCAATTTATCAACCTGGCCTTTGTTTCCCCCCCCCCAAAAAAAGACAAAATATCTCCCAAAACAAGACAGCATTTCTTCGTTTATTTAGCTTCCTTGAATGAGACTTATTTGTCTTGATTTATCTTAGTTTTAGACCAGCGAGTTTCCTCCCTCCTCCCCCTCCTTAAAAATAGCAGCATGCCTCAGTTCACAAAACAGTCTGAAGACATGTTTTATTGACGAACATGCTTTTATATAAACTCTTGTTCCCCTTACATTCTGGACTAGCTGAAATTGTACAAGAGGCCTTGCTGATTTTCATTGCAGGGTCAAAAAGTGCAAAACCAAGAGAATTACATCCCCCCCCCAAATTTCCTCACCAAAGGAGATAAAAAAAGAAGTCAAAATCTTTCTTGAAAAGTTTAGAGAAAAAGGCTGAGAAACCAATGGTTGGATGGAGCTGCTGAAATTCTCAAAAAGTTCAAAGTGAGAAGTTTAAATTCTAAAAAGGCAATTCATTCACAGACACCGTGGAAGCAAAGACAGTTTGCACAGACATAAAGGTATAGAGAGGTATAGTTAATGTGAGGCTGTAAGCTAGTTTTAGGTGTGTTTCTTTGGCTGTTGCTTGTTATTTCATGCACCATTCCAATAATTTTAAAAATTGCTTATCTTTATTTATTTATTTATTTATTTATTTATTTATTTATTTATTTATTTATTTATTTATTTATTTATTTATTTATTTATTTATTTATTTATTTAAATGGATTTATATGCCGCCCAACTCCCAGGGGACTCTTGAAAGAGAATAATACAGTGGATATAAATTTAATCTCCATTTAATAAAGGTTACCTACTTCTACAACAATGGAGACATTGTCTCTTTCCCCAGTGTTGCTACATGAGGCAACAAGAACAAAATTTAGCCAATAAAAGTTTTTTTGTGCAAGAATGCATGCTTTATCTTTTATGTGCAGGATTTTTTTTAACTGTGCTGGTGGTCATCGTATGCACCTTATTATATCAATAGATTAGATAGATAGATGATAGAGATAGATAGATAGATAGATAGATAGATAGATAGATAGATAGATAGATAGATAGATAGATAGATAGATAGATAGATAGATAGATAGATAGATAGATAGATGGTAGATTGTAGATGATAGATGATAGATGACAGATGACAGATGACAGATGATAGATGATAGATGATAGATGATAGAGATGAGATAGATAGAGATAGAGATAGAGATGATAGAATAAATATATCAATTTATATTTGATATATTTATTTTCCAAAGTATCAGAGGGGACAAGAAACAATAGATGGAAACTAATCAAGGAGAAAAGCAACCTAACTTCCTATCAGTGAGGACAATTACAGTAACTAGTGGAGCAGCTTGCCTTCAGAAGGTGTGGATACTTCATCACTGGAAGTTTTTAAGAAGAGACTGGACAGCCACTTGTCTGAAATGGTATAGGGCCATGATGGCGAACCTATGGCACGGGTGCCACAAGTGGCACGTGGAGCCATATCAGTGGGCACGCAAGCTCAGGTCCGGTGCGCATGTGCGTGCCGGCCGGCTGATTTTCGGGCCTTCTGGGCCCACTGGGAGTCAGGAAACAGGCTGTTTCCAGCCTCCAGAGGGGGTGGGGAAGGCCGTTTTCGCCCTCCCCATGCTCCTAGAAGCCTGGAGAGAGCAAAAAATGGGCATGTCATTGCATGCTGGGAGTGGGGGGGTCATACGCGCATGCGCGGGGGTGCATGGAATTATGGGTGTGGGCATAATTCCATGCATTCTATAGAACCAGTAGCAAACTGCTGGTGACATAATGGTGACATCACAGAGCCAGTTCTGTCGGTGCCGGTCCATGGATGCCGCCATCTCTTTTTTGGATTTTTGGGGGGAATTTTGTTTTGGAATTTTTTCCCTTTTTTTTCTTCTCTGCATGAGCAGAAGCTGAGTTTCCGGCACTGTGCATGCGCCGCCATCTTGTTTTTGGCTTTTTGGGGGGAATTTTTTTGGGAATTTTTGGTACTCATGCACAGCCACGCCGCGCGGGAGGAAGCGAACTGGCGGCAAGGTAAGTTAGAACCCACCCTTGCTTCAATTCATCTGTGGTATGTTAATATTTGATACTCTCCACAGCCTGAGGACATGGCATGCTGCAAATAATAATGGGTTTGTGTCCTGGTCTATTGGTTTACTTTTTAATATTAATGTTACCTATGTTGCTTTAGTTACTTTTATTTTAATAGCTATATTATTCATTGATTATTTTATTATGCTTGTTATGAACTTTTCATGCAATTGTCTTATTATGCTTGTTATGAACTTTGAGAACAGCTTTTCATATTTTTTAGTGAGAATGGCTGCTATAGGCAACTAATAAGTTTAGTCATGATAGCTGATGAAATATAAAATTGGCGACTGAGATAGTTCAAGCACATTTTCAGAATGGGTCCAGTTTGCTACCTATACAAATTACTCTGGAGGACATGACTCCGTATAAAGAAAAGTTTTGTGTAAGGGAAACCTAGATATGTCAAATTGAAGATGATCTACCCAATGTAGAGTGGAAATAAATCAAGCTAAAAATCAGAGTAATGGACAAAATGCTTTGGCAAGACATTGCAACAAATTCCTGTGGCATTGAACTACTCTCAGCAGTGTATTTCTTGTGAAATCACACTCAGCCAATTGTCATTAGGGAGGTTGAGTTCCAGTTCAAGTTCAGGTTCAGTACATTTTTTTAAAAAAAAATAAGCAGACAAATAACAAACATGTTATTTTACAGCAATGTTTATTCAAGGTTTTCCACTTTACTATTAGAAGTGAACAGACGTTCAATCTATGCTGCTTTCAGACAAAGCTTTTATTGTCCAGTCATCCCACCTTTTTTTTTTTACACAATTTAATTAAGACTCTAGATCAGTGTTTCCCAACCTTGGCAAGTTGAAGATGTCTGGACTTCAACTCCCAGAATTCCCCAGCCAGTCTAGATGATGGTGGCATAAATGTGGAAAAAAATAGAATTTCCAGATGTGTCTTTATGAATAGTTTCAAAATTATATTCACAGTTCTAGCAACATTTTTTAATCTAAATCTTATTAAATATGGATAATGACAGATAAATAATAAAGCAAGCAACATCAAAAGCTCTGCAGTGCCAGAATTGTTTTTTAGAAATCCCACTATATCGTTCTAGAAAAGAAATTCCACAAGAAGGTTGTCACAATAGGAAAGATCATGCCTTCCATTCCAGCCAGTTAAATTCTGGAAAGCAACAGAATATATAGTAAAGCTTCTGATGTAGGACATACAGTATGGTATAATCAGGGGCGGGTTGCTTGTTCTTCGCGCTACTGGTGCGCTGTGTACACATCGCCATGTTTCAGTGCATGCCCCCTCACGCAATTTTGCTTCCTGCGCATGCACGGAAGCAAAATATCGCAAGGGGATGCACGCGTGCATGCGATTTCAGTGCTTTTTTTGCTTCTGCGCATGCATGGAAGTAAAAAATCGCTGAAATCTCACGTGCACACGCGTCCCCTCACGAGATTTTGCTTCTGCGCATGCGCAGGAAGCAAAATCAGCCCAAAAATTCCCCAAAAAAGATGGTGCCACGTGACAAACCGGTGAAGACGGCACCGGAGCTGTCGCGTGCAAATAGTGCCATCTGCTAGGCGCTACTGGTAGGATCTGCACCGGTAGGAACTCACCACTGGGTATAATGCAAGAGTGTCCAATCTTGGCAACTTTAAGAATTGTGGACTTCAATTCCCAGAATTCCCCAGACAGCTATGCTAAATTAGTTGGTTTAATGATTTAAGGTTGGACTCGGAGTAGGGAGATTCAGATCCGAATCTATCCCTAGTTGTGAAAACTCGCTGGATTATATTGGTCCAATAACTCTTTCAGCCCAACGTGTCTCACAGGAGCATCAAGTATTGAAAACCAGCTGAACGCGTGCCATGAAGTCAGTCATGATCTTCTGGAAAGAAAGTAGTTAAATCTAACAAATAAACAAAACATAGCCCAGTGTAAAATTCAACAATTAATGACTAGCAATAACTGGTGATTAATATATTAATAATTGAACAAATAATAAATATATACTAGTACAGAGGTCTTCAAACTTGGCAACTTTAAGACTTATGGACTTCAACTCCCAGAATTCTGGGAGTTGAAGTCCACAAGTCTTAAAGTTGCCAAGTTTGGGGACCCCTGTAGTACCATAGTAAGTAATCATTGCTCTTTTCAGAAACCAGATCTGCCCTTCTTGTGGAAGACCAAGTCATGTATGCCAGTCTACTAACTACCCGCTGCCTCAGAAGATGCAGAAGACTCTTCCATTGCATGAGTTCCCCTTTTCAGACTCTGATTTCTGTACACCATCTGAGGAGATCCTCTCTTGAAATGGAAAGCAAAAGGGATTTTTCCCCTTTGGCCATAGGCAACAGTATATCCTGGCAATATGAGCTGCCAGGGGCTGTCCAATTGTCAAAACCTAGCCTTCTTTCTCAGGTGGTCCCTAGAGACATAGATGTGTTCTGACTTATTTAGCACTTTGCAATTACTCTAGGTCAGGGGTAGGCAAAGTTGGCTCTTCTATGACTCGTGGACTTCAACTCCCAGAATTCCTGAGCTAGCATGATTGGCTCAGAAAGTCTGGGAGTTGAAGTCCACGAGTCATAGAAGAGCCAACTTTGCCTACCCCTGCTCTAGGTTATTCGTGTAAGTCATAAGTGAAGTGTGAATTAGAGCCACTGGGATTCCATCTATAGTCCACCTGCCAGCCATCAAACCCATCAATAAAATTATGATTCTTGAGAAGGTATCTGGCCCCAAATAATACAGGACTCCCAAGTATGGGGTGTCATATCTTGCTGACAAAATCCAAACCACCGGGAGCAAAGAGGCCCAAAAAACTCTACTTGGTACCATCCAATGGTCTTTCAGAGCCTTGAGCTCTTTACTCTCAGGAAACCTTATTCTTCAGGCCTGCAGTTTGTCTTTAAGACTTGTCCCTGTGAATGATTCACCTGGAGCAAAGTCATGCCCAATATCCTTTTATACCATGGTGATGCTTAAACTGGACCTTGTTCGTCTCCATTCCTGGCTGATAGTCTCCTCTTTTCTTTTCCATCATTTGTCAATGGAGCTGATTCATGTCTCTAAAAGCAAGTCCAGCTGCTGTTTCACAAACACCCTTCTGGCCTCTATGTTGTTTTTCCTTGATTCGATTTGATTTAAATTTATATTTATTTATTTATTTATTTATTTATTTATTTATTTATTTATTTATTTATTTATTTATTTATTTATTTATTTATTTATTTATTATTTATTTATTTATTTATTTATTTATTTATTTATTTATTTATTTATTTATTTATTTATTTATTTATTTATGTCAAGTACGTGTTGGTAATATACATAGATATAACATTGTTTATATACATAAGATGGGTGCTGATAAGAGGGAACATTAGGACAGGGACGGTAGGCACGCTGGTGCACTTATGCACGCCCCTTACTGACCTCTTAGGAATCAGGTGAGGTCAACAGTGGACAGTCTGAGGGTAAAGTTTTGGGGGTTTGGTGATGAAACCACAGAGTCAGTTGGTGAGTTTCAGGCATTTACCACTCTGTTGCTAAAGTCATATTTTCTACAGTGAAGTTTGGAGCGGCTCACTTTGAGTTTGTATCTGTTGTGTGCTCGTGTATTGGTTGAAGCTGAAGTAGTCGTTGACAGGAAGGACGTTGTAGCAGATAATTTTATGAGCTATGCTCATAAAATTTAAAGGTTCCAGTTCAGCAGTTCCCTAACCTTGATGCAATATATCATGGCTCGTTTTTTACTCATTATTAAATGAGTAAAATTTTTAAAATCAAAAATTGCTATTGCCTACGTTTGTCAGAATTGGCCTTGACATTACTTAACCTGTGTGGAAAAGGATATAATATTAGTCAAGAAAGATATGATGAATGTTGCAAACCAAGAGCTTAAATTCTGGCCAGATAGGCTATCTTTCTATTGGCAAATGAAGTAACAATTAGTCATAGTCTAAGATTGAGAGTTGGAAAACTGGACAAAAGGAAGGAGCGCATAAGATTTTGATCACTTCTGATCTAGGCCTGAGTAAAACAGGAATGTACCATTCTGGATGTATTGCAAAAGTTTGTAAAATTTCATTTTTTAATTTGAAAATGGAATTCTCTTCTCTAACAATGGTGTGCATAACCTTTCTAGCAAACCTAATTTTTTAACTTTTTTTCAGGAAACATAATTGTTTCTGTTCTTTTTGAGCTTGAATCCTTGAAGCCTACTTCAGTTTATGCTGATCCTTCTGTTTCTGGTAGCTTCTTTCTTTCTTTCTTTCTTTCTTTCTTTCTTTCTTTCTTTCTTTCTTTCTTTCTTTCTTTCTTTCTTTCTTTCTTTCTTTTTTTCCTTCTCTTTATTTTGCATTGCTTACACTGAGGTTTATTGTCAGGGTGGTCCTTTGGAAACTATGGATCTACTTCTCCAGGCTCATTCAGTTGTCACTGTTTAATCAATAATCATGTAACGTGATCTACAAACAGCTATAGCAAAACATCTGGAATAGAGCCAAACTATTTGAGCCAATATGACAAATGGTCTAATCATATGAGTCCCCCCCCCCTTTTTTTTTTGCTCCGCAACGGATTGAATATTAATGTTGCTCTGGTCTTGCGAGTCTCTTTTTGCCTTGTCACTGGTTCAGCAGCCACCCTGAAGGGAAAGAAAATTATTACACTCTTGGTAAATCGCTTTGAATGAAAACATGTGAAAGGTGAAAAAAAAATTTTTTTTCTCCTAATAAAGTTTGTGTCACACCTGCCACAGCTTAAACCGCCGAGTAAAAACAATCCTTGGCTCCATTTGTTGAGAAAGGTATAGTTTTATTAGAAATCAAATGTATTGCAGTAATGAAAAACCAGAACTGGGATTTAAGCACCAAAACCATTCTACTCCCCCCACCCCCTTATCTGCCTCTTTCTGCCCATTTCAACTAATCCAATTCATGCAAGATGTTTTCATAATGGTCAGTCTGACTATAGGTTGGTATGCGTTTCCCTCCTTCTTCCAGTTGTGTGACCTTGGAGCAGCATCCTGTGGTGGCACAACTTTTACTTTCATTTCGCCAAGCATCCCCCTTCCCATCCAGTTCCCTCTCCCTCCAGTTCATAGCAGTCTATCACCATCTAGCAGTGAAGTACAAGCAAGCATAAGGTGGCAAGTTCACCAGGAGCACTCCAGGTACAATGCATTGGCATTACTATTATAATTCTTGCTTCCAATTCTGGGAGTTGAAATTCACACATCTTAAGTTGCTGAGGTTGACAAATTCTGATCTAAAGTCCCATTAATATTGATGATGTTCGTCCATCGTATTCGAAGAGGACCTTGACATCTATAATTGGGGGGGATGTCAAGACTTGCGCGTGAATTGGATTAAAGTGAGGGAGAGGTGCGCATGGTCAGCCTCACTCTCTCTTCCCAGATTCCATCTAGCTTCAAATAGCAGGACAAGAGTTGAGACAGTTGGAGATGGGCTGGGCACAGTGTCTTGCCATGCTCTTAGCATACCACATCGCTTGCAGAGACCGCCTTCATGACCGTTGTCCTATTCTAGTAGATTTCATCTGCTCAGTATGCCGGAATCTGTCTTCACATGTTCGGGATAGACCTATCTCACCGAAGGTCAATGACCCAATGGCTACTCTCAACCTGGTTTGGCCAGCCTGTCGAAGCTGTTGCCCGGGGTGTGGCCGCTGAGCATGCTACAGCTGCTAGGAGCCACAGGTGAGAGCTGAGTGACAGGTGGGGACCAAAGGTGAACGAGCTGCCCTAAAAGCTGCCCTAGAATGAGCTGCCGTAAAGGACACGACATGCCCCTACACCAGAGGTGCTACCCCTCCCTGAGCACCCACAACACCCCTCCCATTAATATATTACGAAGAAGTAAGTGAAAAAAAAGTGTGTACTTTTAATGGCTCTGTAGTTTTTGCAACTCTCATTAGGATGCAAAAAGAAGACAAGGATTTTTTTAAAAATCTATGAGACGCATTGTGTAACTAGAATTCTCTGAATATTTTTGAGATAACGAGCAAAAGCATTGCCAAAGGTTTGTGGCTGACACCCTCCTCCAACCAGTTCAGTTTCTTGAGTTCATTAGAATGACCTGAGGATGTACGTTTTTCCCCCAGAATATAATTATGCATTTTATGTTATAAAAGCAAATAAAACATTCTTTGGAGTTTCGCCATTCACAACTAGGGGGGTCTCATGCATATGAATCTGGACCAGCTAGCAATTTTTTTTCTTTATACATTTTTTTTAAATCCATTGCCATTTTGTATAAAATATAACAACAGATGGGAATAGGCCTAGAACATACAGAGATATAAGCAATCATTTGACAGTCCTTCTACAAAGGGAATGACTGTATTAACCTAAATTAAAATAAATGTTAGCATAGTAGCGATTCCATTGCACCAAATTTAGTTTTTGTTCTGCCCCCTGTTTGCACAAAAGCCCCCAGCCCTCAATCTGAAAAAGATGAGAAGTCTTTGCAGTTCTTTGGAACATTAAAAGTACTGTGATAGTATATTTATGCATTCATTTACTTTGTCCTATTCTCATTTCTGGTCAAAGTTGTATGAATGAGAAATTACTCTCCTCTTAAATTTTTATTTAAACTCATTTGTTTCTTAAGGCATTACTTATCCAAATTTTCAGACAGAGTAGTAGTAAAGGGTGAAAATCCATCTGTGGGAATTTATTTTCAATTACAGAAAACACCCCAGACTGGTTTTATTGTATACAAAATGAACAGAGATTTCCAGATGGAAGATTCTTTCTTATAACTGCTTCAGAAAATGATTACACATCACTTTATTTAGTTTCTATGCAAAGCCTAACAACATTCATGGGCCATTTCCTATATAAAAAGTCAGGATGAAAACAAATCTACCCAGGTGGATTTCAATTTGGGTGATTCTCCAGCTATTTCATATATTAAACATAGCTGAGGTTTTTACAAAATTGGGCGAGAACAGAAAAAAACAACTACGAAGGGGAAACTATGCCTATGATAATCTGGAATTTGTTATAGTTGAGTTTTGTAGATTTTGGAAATGATTTCAAGAGACCACCCCTAAATAATTTGAAATCCCACTTAGTGGTATTTCTTCAATTTTGTACATATTTATAGTGCAGAGTAAGTGGGGAACATGGAAAACAAAACTGTAATATTAGCTTTTTAAAGAAATCATGTGCCAAACTAGCTGAGCAATATATTGTAAGCAAAAGATAAAATGTTGATTACATTCAGAAACTAGTGCTTTCTTCTTTTGACATAAACATGACAGATCTGCAAAGATTTCTCTAAATACAGATTTTAGTTTTATCTAGGTAATGGTATCTGCACTCAACAAAGTGTTAGAAATTTATGATTTTTTTCACAATTAATTCCACGGGAGGAATTAATAAATTGTAATGTATGGGATAAATATATTGGCAATTTTGCTACTTCTAAGGATCTTTTCCTACTTGCATGTAATGTCATCTCTTTTTTCTTCTTGTTTAATAATATTTATTTTTTTAGTTTTATTTATGTTTCACATTTCTCGACTGCCCATCTCCCTCAAAGATTGCCTTCATCTCAACCCAAGTTAAACAGATTTAGAACAATTTAGTGTTAAAATAATGTTTACCCATTTAAATTGATAGCATTCAATGTTGTTATCCTTTGTCTCCTATTACAGGTAGTCTTTGCTTAACAATCCAGATTGGGACTTTGAAAGGTTGCTAAATGAGTGGTTGGAAAATGAGAACTACCTGTATAGTACACTGGATACTCAATAATGGGTGGTATCAGTGCTTTGGCTATAACAGACTATGTACACATGTCCTTTGCCCTATGCCCTGCTAAACTTTATGAGCAGTGGTGGAGCAATGGTTAAGGTGCAGTATTGCAGGCTAACTCTGCCCATAGTGAGGAGTTTGATAGCAATAACACTTAGACATATACCACTTCATAGTGCTTTACAGCCCTCTCTAAGCAGTTTACAGAATCAGCATATTACCCTCTACAATCTCGGTCCTTATTTTACTAACCTGGAAGGCTGAGTCAACTTTGAACCAGTTGACATATTTTATACATTAAAAACAAACTGCTGACAGTCAGTAGAATTAGCTTGCAATACTGCATTCTAACCATAGCGCCACCATGGCTCTTGAGCAGATCAAGATAAATTCAGCTTTCCAGCCTTTCAAAGTTGGTAAAGTGAGGACCCAGATTGTAAAGAGAAATATGCTGACATTGTAAACTGTTCAAAGGATGTTGTAAAGCACTATGGAGCTGTATATAAGTCTAATTGCTATTGCTAAACTTTATCACTATTCTACTGTTGTCCCCCTGAAGTTCTGGATATAGCAGCATTGTGCCAGTGGTATATCAAAATTAGACAGTAGCACTAGACTGTCCAGCTGCCAGCACTGTGTCAATCTTCACAATTTTTGAACTTGGCAGAAGTTTCCCAGACATTCAACATCCTAGAATAAAGCCACTTGGAGTTGCACTTTGTAAAAATGACAGTCCTTTCCTATCTTCACTGCAGTTTAAATCTAGCACTTCTTTGTCTTGCCTTTCCCAAGGGATGTATTTCTTAGTCTTGGTGCTAAATGAGATTGCATTTTGACATCAGCAGCCCTCTTGCCCTTCCTCTACTGTAACCCCACAGAAAGTCCTTTAGCACAAGGGTAAAAGAAAGAAACAGTAAAATGATTATTTTATTAATATATTTATTAAATTGATATGCCCTCCTCCCACATCTCACCATCAAGGGACGTTGATGGGTGCAAATCACTTCCCAAACAGAGCTTTGAGGAGTTCAAAGAAAGAAATGGAAGTTCAAAGGAAAAATGTTGATTGTAACTCTGCTGTCTTTGCAATTGAGATCTGTTTTTTGGAGACAGCAGGGAGAGCTGATACCTTATTCAGCTTTAGTTATCACAGAACAGGGTGTAAGAAAGGGATGACAGAAAGAGTCTAATGTTGATGGATATGGCCCGCAGCCAGACTAGTTCCATGTTTGCTGCTCCATGCTTGGTGGGACTTTCCCCCACCTCCTGATGATAGGTGGAGTAGTGAGAACGTCAAGGTGCTTATCACATTCTACAAATGCAAAGTTAGGAGTAGCACCATTCAACAGTGAATCAGCACAAAAACAAAAGAGGAAGGTGAAGGATCAACACTGGAGATAGTAAATGTCACATTAATATACAATCATTTCCTTTTGACTCAAGCACTGTATGGGTGGAGATACTTGAACTTCGCAGTACGAAAAGAATCTAGCCTTTCCAATTTTTAGCACCCAGAAAGGAGGGAGAAAGTGGCTTATTATTTTATTTTGTTATCCATTGCTGTTCTTTTTTTTAATTACATTTCTTTTTCCTCTGGTTCCAATGGCAGTGAACAAAGGAAAGGCAAAGGGAAACAGCGCAGAATGTAGTGGCTTTATAAAGGAATGGAGATACCTTTAATCTAGCAGAACTAAGGTAATTTCCATTTTTAAACTGGGCCAAATATTTATTTCTGTGTGTTATACATACAAATATCCCCAAGTACTTACCTGGGGGCTTTCAGAAACATGTAGAATTTTGCAATTTCAGAAACTGCCACATGGTTTGAAACATATAAATTTAATAAATTGTCATTATCATTATCAACATCATAATCAACATCCTTTAGGATTTGAATCTTACCTCTGATCTCATAAGGAAGATGCCAATCAATGCACTGTTGCAGAAATCTTGGAACTGTGTCCTACATCAACAAATCAATTTTATCTGTCTTTGTTGTGCATTTTCCAGTTAAACATATTTTATGCATTACAATCGCTACATAATAAGCATGCAATTGTTGCTAAATGAATGACTTAAAAAGAAAAACAAATTACTGTATACGCAATTAAAAAAGAACAGTTATACACATCTTTTTTGACATGGATAGTAGTATCAGCCAGATTTGGATAATAGTTTGTTTTTCTCTTCTTTTCAATTTTTCACATAGTTTTTTTTTAGGAACCCCAAAATGCTAATAAAAAGATCAGAAGCCATGCACAGAGAGACATATTTCTGCCTACTAACTGCCATGGAAAACTGTACTAAATGTATTTGAGTCAGATTTCAAAAAAAATCTGTTTTTAATTATGGTTGATTGTCATGAAATCCATATGTACTATATAAATGGACTATATCATATCTGTAAAAAGAAACAAAAGTAACCTCGCCTTCTTCTCTTGGGCTTTCTTTCTGCTGGACTATATGCATTGAAAATTTAGAAAGCATCCTGACCCTACAAAGATCAAACTGTTCCTAATTTCCTATCAATAAATGGTACAAGCAACAGAAGTGAAGCTCTAATATCAACATTTCACTTCCTTAATTGCAATAATGGCTATTAATCACTTTTTCAAATGTTAAATCCTTAACCTCTTTGTCAGTTTTCTGTGTTTTAATGCCTGATTGTTTGAGAACAGCTTCATTATTCATTTATGGAATCCATTCTACGGCACTTGTACCAGATTCAATGACACAGAAAGTAGAATTTTCTGCAATATGTACACATATGTTGTAGCCTATATTGGGAAGGACATAGAAATACTTTGTTCATATACCAAATATCGAATGATCAGAATTCCCTTTCCACTAAGAAAACCATGGATATATTTAAATAGTTCCATTTTTCTTGATAAAAGCACCTCTTTTCCTTAAAAAAAAACAATTCTGGACAAGTTCTTACCTACCATATTTTTCGGAGAATAAGATGCACCGGAATATAAGACGCACCTTAGTTTTGGGGGAGGAAAACAAGGAAAAAGGGCCTCTGCCTCCAAGCAATTTGCCAAACAGCAAACAGCACAGATGATATACACTGTTTGCTGTGTATTTCTGTGCATGTGTGCCTGACCCATAGAAATAGCAAAGAATTGGAGAAATGTACATTATGCCAGAAAGTTTTCTTAAATGTAGTCACACAACTCCTCCCAATTATTTAAATAGATCTACTCCAAGTTAAGTCAGGATTTAACTCTAATACTAAACAGGACACTGTTACATTTCAGACTATACTTGTACAGAGCTGTTAAAATTAATTAAAATTTCTGGAAGTATACATTATTCTCTATTATTTAAAAGAAGATACAATAGCACTGGGCCTCTTCAGAGCAAGCATTTATTTTAAAAAGCTTCTTTATTTTGTTAAGTTGTCTAGATTTACAGGGGTCTCCAACCTTGGCAACTTTAAGACTTGTGGACTTCAATCCCAGAATTCCATAGCCAGCAAAGCTAACAAAGCTGGCTGTGGAATTCTGGGAGTTGAAGTCCACAAGTCTTAAAATTGCCCCTGGCTCTAGAACAATAATAAAGCAGTCTTTAAAAAATAAGTCAAATAATTTGAACATTCTATAGACATTTATAGTTATTCACTTACCCCTTTCATCCAGTTCAGCAGAAAATAAAAATCTGCGTGTCTCTCCCAGCTATTTGCCTCTTTGCAGTTTCTGTTTCAGTTTCATTTTAGCACGTGGCAAACCAGCTGGGCATTGGGAAGCTGCTAAGGACTTGCTTGTCTTTACAGGCTCTTCCCTCTTTGCTGCAAACAGGTAAATTGCTGGAAGACAGAGGCCAAAGGGTGAGGGTGGCTGGGTGGGTGGGGCTACATTCGGTGTAGAAGATGCACCTAAGTTTTCACCCTCTTTTGGGGTGGTGGTAAAAAGGTGCATCTTATACTCCAAAAAATACGGTAGTTGCTTCTCTTCCTTCAGATTATTTTGGCATCATGTGATAAGATAGCCTTATTAGTCTATGGTGGCAAAAATATCAGGTTCATAGCAATAGCAATAGCACTTAGACTTATATACCGCTTTACAGTGCTTTACAGCCCTCTCTAAGCGGTTTACAGAGTCAGCAGATTGCCCCCAACAATCTGGGTCCTCATTTTACCACCTCGAAAGGATGGAAGGCTGAGTCAACCTTGAGCCTGGTGAGATTTTTGAACTGCTGAACTACAGCCAGCAGTTAGCAGAAGTAGCCTGCAGTACTGCACTCTAACCACTGTGCTACCATTGCTCTATGATAGTAGTTTTTCAGAATAACAAGTTTTATAAAAGACATAAACTTTCATGAACTGCAGTTCACTTCATCCAACAACTATAACTTGAATTTATACTCCTCAGGATGCTTGAGCTTTTTCATTGGAACATGAAGGAAACAGGTATGAGTCCCCATAAATCAACCATCTCCCCTTTCCATCCTAAGATTTGGTAAGAGCCCTCTTTTTTGCTGTTAAGAATTGGCCGCCACACTAAATAAGGGCATAAATGGAATTTGCTACCACCAAATTTCAATAGCAAACCATTGTCCAATTCAGCTGAGGAAGATATAATTTACAGTCATAGAACTGTACAGTTGGAAGGGACCACCAAGATAATTTATTATCAAATCCCTGAAAGCTGCAGGATAATCAATTAAACCACCGAGTCTCTCTTAAAAAATTGTAAATATGGATCATCCACAAACCGTTCCACTGTTGTACACAATGTACTGTCAAAAAGATTTTCTATATAAAATTATAGATCTGTATTGTAGAATTTTTTTAGAATAGCAGTCTATCAAATAACATCCTCAGCATTATATATTACGATGGATGTATTTTTTCCCCCCAACTTTGATATGTAACATCAAAACGGCTCAATGTTTTGGTACTTACATAAAATCAGTCTGAGAAGAATGAAATGATGGTTGTGGGCTTTTATACCCATTTGTTTTTTGCCATTTTTGGTCTGGCCCCTGCATAATTATAGAGCGGGGCCTTGGCTGCCAAAATGGTTTCCATCCCCTGATCTAGTGGAACAAAAGCAAAAACAAAATATGACTAGAAAAAAGTTCTCTGTTCCGTCTTCTTTTTTATTTAAACATGTTAGTAAGCTTCAGGCTAAATCTAAAAGACAAATGACTGTTGTTTGGTTTACTGTGGGAAGCAAATATACTATATTCTTAAAATAACAATCTTCCTGATGTCTGTACTGAAGTTGTCTTTTATTGTCCTGACAGTGGGAAAGAAAAAGAAAGACTATAATGGGGGAAAAAATCCTTCCGTTAAAATACATGAGGTCTAGTGATGGCGATTCATTGCCACAATCTCATGATCAACCAGCAATAAACACAACAACAGCACAGCTCTTGTTAAAGAAACACCAAACTAGCAGATAACAGCAAGTAGAAGTCACATTCCTTGCTTGGAAATTACTTCAAGATTGGATAAATGGAGGTCTGAACAGCATAGTATAGGTAGTCCTCAATTATGACCACAATTGAGCCAAAATTTATGTTGCTAAGTGACAAATTCGTTAAGTGAGTTTTGCCCCATTTTATGACTTTTCTTGCCACATTTGTTAAGTGAATCACTGCAGGTGTTAAATTAGTGACACGGTTGTTAAATCCCAACCACCACCCCAAAAAGCCAAAAACAAGATGGTGACCGCATGCACAGTGCTGGAAACTCGGCTTCTGCACATGTTTAGAAGAAAAAAGTTTTTTTAAAAAAATTCAAAAAAAATAAAAAAAGATGGTGGCGCCCACAGACCAGCACCGACCAAACCATTTCTGTGACATCATCATGACGTCACCAGCGGGTTGCTACCGGTTCGGGCAAACCGGTCCGAACCAGTCTGAACCCACTTCTGGTCTATACCAAAAATTCATTGTTTGAAGGTACCTCTAATATTATCAAAACCTAATAAGCATGGACTGTCTCTAGAGAAGACCAGTAAATGAATTTTATCTAGAGCTTTTTTAAGCCATGATGATTTAAAATGATCTGACAGGGCCAAATTTATTGGAAGTAGAATTAACTTTAGCAAAAGGTAATAAGAACAAACCATGCTTCAGCATCCAATGAGAGTATATTATATCTATATGTAAGATAACATCTTTTATACTTTTTGGAACCATCTGTATGGATGATGATGATGATGATGATGATGAGATTTGTTGTTTCTGTAGTAAGTTGAAGCATTCTGGTACGTATATGAGTATTCCTCAGAGCAAAACTATGACATAATAATCAAATAATGAAGCAAGTTTTAGAACAATGGGAGTTTTAAGATTGAAAACATCAGAGTAGGCCCATTTCATCTATCTACCTTTTTTAGGTGAAGACTGTCATTCCTGTAAAAGGCCCTGACATTAAAAAAATAAATAAATTAAAAGCCAAGATTGATTGGCAGACTGGGGCTGAGAAGGAACAAGATAATAAGTTACTTTTAAAGAAAGCAATATCAATGAGAAATCTTAGCCTTAAAACAATTTTTTTGAAGAAGTCACGTGCTAGGGTTTTGGGTTTTTTTGAAAACTAGAAAAGAGCCATATTTCTGGATTTTTGAAAGAAATGGATTGGAATAAATCCCATTGTCATTTTGTACATTTTAGAAAGTAAAACATTTATCCTGCTTATCATGGATTTTCTTTTTGTTGGCAATAAGGATAAGGATAAACACAATCTGGACTTAATTCCTGATAGCGTTTCTCTTGCCATCAGTCCTCTAGGCATGCAACATACTATTGTAGAATTATTTTTAATCCATAAAAATTATAAAGTATTGCCTAAACATATGTGCAAGCATAAATGTAAGATTTATAAAATCTTTGGAAAATGATTCAATGGGGTATATTAAATTGCAGGATTTCACATGCACAAGTATGTTTGGAAAACATTTAACATCTTTTGTCAGTTATTCATTAGAAAAACTTCAAGGATAGATTTGAACAAGCTTATTTTTCATTTCTTCATCTCTTTTTCTCTTTCTTAAAAAAATATTTCTGGTTTACATCATTCCAAACAATTTTCAGTTGTTGTTTGTTTTTTAAACTTTATCTGTCCTTCCTTTCCACCTAATTCCCACTGTCTCTGGAAATGCGTGCTTATGAGTATATGGCATTTCAGTATCCTTTCAATCTTGTTAATGGAGCAAAACAGTTTTGCGAAGAGTTTTTAAAGAAAACGTACCAATAAGACATGCATGCTTTCTATTATAAAAAGCAGTGGAAGGGCCTTGAAAAAGATCCTTGAAATGAAAAAATATGTTGCGTGGAGGAGTAAAAAAAAGAAACAGGAAAAAAAAAACCTAGGACACAGCTTTTCTCAATTTCTATAATTTAATGCAGCCCTGAATTATTACTGCACACACTCTTTTGAAAATCAAGCTTTTTATATTATTCCTGTTTGCTCGGTATCTATTTTCAGATGTTCTTGGTACTCTACTTGGTTCTGTTTCCAAACATTTATGCTCTAAGCTGCTGGAAGAGAAGTTGAAATAAAGTTTATCTAAATATTGAAAGGAAATCTAGCCTTTTAGGCAGGCCAGTTAAATATTGGGTTCCATAGGCAGAGCAGATTTCAGTGCTAAAGGAGGTCTACAGTTCTGATGATCCTCTGGGTTAGAGAATTACTTCCCTGTTTCTATTAAAATTGACATTTTTACACCTCCTTTGATTCGCATTTGTTATCACTTTACAGCGTATATGAAGAACCTAAAGCCCTTAAGATGCTTCTGCCATGCAACTGTCAGCAGCTCCAGTCAGTATGAGCAATGGCAGGAGTTGTTCAGAAATAACTGAATCTCCAATGTAACACATTTAGGAGTCTATTGCTAGTTATTAGGTCTTTGTAAGGCTGGATAATTAATTCAGAAATAATGTTTGGGAAATAATTTTAGGAAGGTGTCTGGAGTCCAGCATGAACATAGAATCTGCCTGAAACTCTTTAAAGCAGCTGCATCATTTCTTCAGATTGTGCAGCTGATCCTCTGCAATTGCCTCATGAGCCTTGAAAATGTCATGGTTGCATTAAAACAGGGGTGTCAAACTTGTGGCCTGTGCAGCGGATGTGTCACGCACTGGACCCGCCCACTCCGTTTAGCTAAGGGGGGGAAAGTTGCGATATGTCACATGATGACAACGTGTTGTCGCGGGTTTGACAACCTTGCTTTAAAGAGTTGCAGCAGATGATATGTTCAGACCCCCCCACAGACTTCAAAATATTTTTTGGAATCATATTCAAAGCATTGCGTAGCTCTATTACTTAGGAATTTCTTGCTCATATATTGGTTTTTCACTTTAAAACCTGATGATAACCCTGAAGAAGGGCATGTGCATATTCAGTTCTCCAGGGGGAATCTGTGGCCTCCAATAGTTGACTAAACATCTGTCACCACTGGCCAAGTATGACTATTGAAAATTGGTGTTCAGCAGCATATGAAAAGCTACATGTTCTCCAGCATGAGATAAATGATTAGACAAATGGAACGTGGAGAATATGTTGAAATTGCTGCGGTGTTTTCCCCCAATCTGTTGCTCTCTGTGCTAATCAGAGATTTGTAGTCCAACATATCTGAAAGGAACAAGGTTAGGGAAGTCTAAAGTGGATGAATTTTAAAGCTGGAATTAAATAATCAATCTGCTTCGTTCATGAACATATTTATGGCCTTTTCTTCAAGTGACATAATTCTTTAGACAAGAATTAAGAATTGATTTAACCTAGACCAGCATATCAAGCACAGTGACACATACAGATGAAAGGGCTCAAAAATATTTTTTTTTTTCATTTCTTCAACCCCTTCAACCCTCCTCTCTCACTAAAATCAGTATGCATTTTCTTCCAAAAGGGCGGCATCCAATTGGAATTTGGGTCAAAAAATGGGAGGTTTCTGAAAAGGAATTTTGGAATAAATCCCATACCAAAGTTAATCTGCATTTCCTGGATGCAAAATGAATCACATATTGATCTTTAAGCTTTGGAATGAATCTGATTGACTATTAGCTAAAGATGAAGCAGGAGTCAGCACCTCACATAGGTTGAATCATCAGAAGCAGAATTATTATTCTTTTCTGACTCAGTCTGAAGACTGACAGACCCTTCAGTCTGTAGACCTGTAGACCTGACATGTTAGGAAACGATAAAGTAGTCTCTTGATAAGGAGTTGGATCAGGGGTGAAATTCAGCCGGCTCTATCGAGCTCGCGAGAGCTGGTAGGGCCGGTGGAGGTTAGTTCGGAGAGCCAGTAGCGCCGGCAGCGGGAGTTGCGCCCCCCCCAAACCGGAACATCGTCATGTACCAGTTTTGACCCTCTGCGCATGTGCAGACGGCTCTGTGCATGCACAGATGACGGCGTGCACGTGAGCGGAGTATGAGCTTGCGCAGACGATGACACGTGCACAATAGCGACCCAGTAGGACAGGTAGGTGTATTTTACCCCTGAGTTGGATATTTTAATTTTCAACCATCCAGAAAAAAACAATACTATGCAACAAAAATGATGTTGAGTTAACTCTATTTGCTCTATAGGTAAAGGAGAACGTGACTTAAGTTCATTGCAAATATGCTGGAAAAAATAAACTCTTCCATTAGATGATAAGACATAGATGATTATTAAGGTAGCGGATAAGATTTATAGTACTCGCAACACATTCAAGTGTATGTCTTGAGAAGAGCACGATACTTCAAGAGAAATTAAGCACTCCTTTAATCACTACTTATGCCTGAAGCAGAATGTAATAAAAATTCTAAATGTTTCATTGTTGAATAAGATCATTTGCTGCTGAACTGATATGAGAAAGGAGCTATTTGCAAAGCATAAAGTCTTATCTGACTAGTCTGTTCCTCTAATGTAAGGTGACCAGACGTCCCGCTTTTGGCGGGACAGTCCCGCTTTTTAATAATTTGTCCCACATCCCGCGGCGTTTCAAAAAAGTCCCGCTTTTTAAATTTGAATTTGCCCTGCACACCCCTCTGCCTCCTCCTGCCAGGCGGGGAGGGAGGGCAGTGAGAGGGGCAGCGGTGGTCTTGCCTGTTCGTTGCCACAGAGCCGAAGAAGCTTGTGGCATTCGCAGCGCGGGGCTTCCCCCGCCCGCTTTCCCCGGCCTCCGGGACACCACCATTTGCGTTCTTTTGCCCTCTGTGCAAGCAGAACGCTTTGCGCATGCGCAGAGGGCAAAAGAACGCAAATGGCGGCATCTTGGCGGCCGGGGAAAGCGGGTGGGGGAAGCCCCGTGCCGCGAATGCCACTAGCTTCTTTGGCTCTGCGGCGACGAACAGGTAAGCCTGCACCAGTAGGAACCCATCCCTGGCTGCGATGAAGGGGGGGTGTTGGGGGGGTGCACAAAGCTGCAGGATAAGAGAGACGGAACCCTCCCATCTTTCTCCCCTAGAAACCCACCCACCCCGTCGTCAATGGTGCCCCGCTTTACAAAAAATAAAATCTGGTCACCTTACTCTAATGTGAAAAATACAGGGCGGTTTCTTTAAAAAGAAATTAACATTGGTCAAAAAAACGTATTGTTTTCAAAATGGTCAATCTCCAGTTATGCATTTACCAAAACATGGCTTCCCATCATCCCCAGATGCTATTCATTTATACATAAGGCTGTTTATCTTCTAACCCAAATAAAACAAATTTGTATATGCAAAATAAAGGCTTCAGATAACTGTTGTTTATGCAAATAGTTTGTTGTTTATAAACACAATTTGTACACTGTGTTTCCAGGATCCATTTTATCCCCTTCCTTTTCATGAAGAATGTGGGACGGTGTTGGCGAGAAATATTATGTAATTCTGAAAAGAATAGATAAATGATTGGAAGTAGGATGGTATATAACATAATGTGTTTTTCCCCCTGTTCAGTCATGTTTGATTCCTGGAGACTGCCTGGACAAGTCCCTGAAGTCTTTTTGGCAAGGTTTTTCAGACGTGGTTTGCCATTACATCCTTCCTAGGACTGACAGAAAGTGACTGGCCCAAGTTCACCCAGTTGGCTTTGTGCACAAGGTGGAACTAGAACTTACAATCTCCCAGTTTCTAGCCTTAACCACTACATTAAGCTGACTCTCTATTGTTAATATTATGTTTATATAAAAATATAATAATTATGAGAATAATTCCTAAAATATACTTGATATATTCTGAACTATATATCCCTAGGATCAGGAACTTCTTTCAGGTCCAAACAAGACTTCGTTGTAATTGCATGTAACAAAACTGCAATTACAATATACCTAAAGGTAAAACTGCCTTCATAGGTGTTCCTTGAGTATCAGCAACCATATTAAGCTTTCAGTCCGGTTGCATGAAAATGCTATTTTTTTCCTGCTTGAATTGCCATTATATTATTAGGTGGGTTTTTTTAATTGTTTCTCAGAAAAATTCCTTGGGACTACTTTGAATTTTTTATATGTTCCATGCATCAAAAACTCCCCAGTAACTTTCATCTGGAAAAATGGCTTTCCACTTTTGGAAAATACATTTAAGTATTTAAACTAGCCAAATATATTTTGGCTAAACCTTATGCCATTGTATTATTTTCATTTGTCTAGAGCAATACAAGAACATAAGAATAAAATCACAGCACAATATAAAACAATACAAAATGATAGATTTTATAAATGTTAGCTAATCCCAGTACTGCCATAATTTAAACTGGCATTAGGTTCTGCAATTTAAAAAAAAAAGCCCTTCCAACTTCATTAAAAGCTTGAAAAAAAAAGCATTTTAAGGGCCTTTTTAAACCACAGATGAGCTCCCAAATAGAATTAAAAGGAGAGCTGATTTTGAAAACAGGAGCTAGATCGAAGAAGGCTCTCTAATGTGACGTTGCTATTCTGAGATGGGGAAAACTAAAACAATCCTGACTGAGTTTAACACACAGGAATGTGAATTACAATCGAACTATTCAAATAACAGAATGTTCCTGAATGTGTGACCCAGAAAGTCAGCGTCAGCAGTTTGGATTGGTAGCACTCCCAAAGATCTTGCCAGTACAAAGGCTGGTGGAAGGAAGAAATAGGACTAAATTGGGACAGGCCCAGGACAATGTGGACCACGCTATCCTGGACCCGAATCAAAGTACTTATGCAATAGTCCAAATGAGACTCCGAGCAAGGCATAAATTGCCTGTTTGGCTGTATGAGTAGGAAGAAATGGCAGAATTCTCCAGATATTCAGTAAATGTAAGTTGCAATCTCTAGTAATAATAAGGATGAAGAACTTTTCAACATAGAATAGAATCTCACAGTTCACAAGTTTGCATAGAATAAAGTTCATCAATCTACAAACAACTAATAATTAAATAGAAATGTCATAACAATTGAAATGTCATAACAAGCTACCGGTACATCACCAACTAACCTAACACTATGGCTCGAAGAATGAGATCACAGTTTTATTCATGAACACACATTGACTTCAGAATGTCAGATGAAAAGCATAAGGTGAACAGATGCAGAACTCCCAAAAACCCTATTTCACAAAAGACAACAGACCTGAGTTTGTATAGAGGCAAATGTATACATCAGATAACTTATCTCTGAAAAAGGTTTAAGTATCCTAAAGATTGTCCTTTCTAATCTGAAGAATTATTCTAATACCAGAAGGATCGTAGTCAGTGGTGGGTTCCTACCGGTGCGGTCCACTCTATAGCACCAGTAGCGGCCCGCTAGTGACGTCACAGTACCGGTGCGGTCTGTTCCCGGTGCCTGGGCACCACCATTTTTTTTAAAAAAATTAATTTTTTTTAATTTTTCTTCTGAGCATGCCCAGAAGCCGAGCTTCTGCATGCACTGCCTTCCTACCCTACAGTGAGTCCAAGCAGGGGAGGATGGCTGAGGGAGCGCATGAGACGCTGAAAGAACGGGCGGCAGGAGCTATCTCCATTCCCCTCCCTTCAGCAGTCGAACGCGCGGTGATGATCCCAGGCATTTTCGCATGTTCGAGGCTTCTCGAGCTGCTGAGGGGAGGGGGAATGGGCGGCAGGAGCCTAGGATCATCGAATGGGGAGAAGCATTCAGGCCAGATGGAGCCTCCTAGAAGAACCGCTGCTGTGGTCTTGCTGCTCCCGCTGTGGGGGGCTGCGTTGCGGGTGGGCAATGCCCCCCCCACTTCTCCGGCCGCTGCCAAGCTCCTGAAGCCCACGCCCACCCGGTCACATGGCTGGCAAGCCACACCCCCAAAATAAACCACGCCCACAGAGTGGTAGTAAAAAAATTAGGAACCCGCCCCTGATCGTAGTCCTATTTGCTATAACCCTGTGCTGTACTCCTCTCATTCACTGGTGGTGTTTAAAGTGTAAAGGACAAAAAAAGATACTTATGAAGGAGTTAATCAGAGCGAATGCAAATAATGTTGCACCTTTAAGGGTCCCGAGGCGTAGAACTTGTTAGGAAGCTATGAGTCATGGGGTCCAGCTGAATGCTGTCATACTGGCGCAAAACATATGAATAGTTTCACAATTTAAAACAAAAGTGAAAGTGGGATTTGGGAGGGTTAAAGAAGGAAGATGGTAAAAGAATTGAATAGGACTTATTTTTTTCCCCTTGACCTCAATAGGTACAGTATATTCAACACAGTTTGGATAAATCCCAGCATACATTTGGAGAGATTAATGTTTATTAAGTTTACCATATGTTTGCAGCCTAGTTTTTCCTTGCTATATACTTAGGGTGTCTTAAAATGAGTAAAAGACATATATCTATCTCAAGCTGTCTGTACCTCTTAGAATGACAGAACCACAGGAAACACCTCTTCTTATAATCTTCCCAGAGACAGGAAATAATCTTATACTAAAACCACCCTTGACATCTGCTTCCCTCTTTCCTTTCCTTTTGCCTCTCTTTTAAAAAGCTTCCATTCAATGAATGTAAATTCCAAACTTCTCTGGTCATTTTTGTTCAGTACTCTCCTAATGTATCTTGATGTTCATCCTCTATCACAGACTAAACTTCTTGGCCATATGAGCAGAATGCTGTTCTCCAGCTTTTCAGTTTTCCTTCGTCACAAACCATCCTTTATCTTCAGTTAAATATGCTTGTTTATAAAACCTGCAGAGTCTCCAGATTAAGATTATTAAGCATTCTAGTCAAGTACACGTCTTTGAAACAGATCTACAGAGCAGGTCAGTATAAACTGAGACTGGAACCCTAACAGGCAGTGAAAAATAGAAGCAGTTTAAGATTAAAGATCATTACAAGAACATTTTATTTGTTTTATTTTCCTACCGCCACAGCAAAAATTGAAGCAAAACAAGAGATAAAAATGAAGATGTTATTAAAGGTCTTAAAAGTAGGATTGTTTACAACTAGCAAAAGGATAAGATAGGCCTGAAGGGATATAATTCTCCAATTTAAGTCAGCACTAACCTTGGAAAAATACTAAGTAGAAAAGGACAACTAGTCACTTAAACAAAAAGTGGCATGAACAGTTTGATGTATGTTGTGGAGAGTTAGAATAAGAGTGACACATGATTGGTGATATACACTGAGAGCATATGCACCAAAGACAAATTCCTTGTGTGTCCAATCACACTTTGCCAATAAAGAATTCTATTCTATTCTATTCTATTCTATTCTATTCTATTCTGCCCATGACTGTTGTATGATTGTAATTTTTTAATATGTTTTAATCTGCCTTTTTAAATTTTAATCTTTTTATATTGATATTTTATTTATGTTTTTGCATGTTGTGAGCCGCCCAGAGTCCTTCGGGAGTTGGGCGGCATAGAAATGCAAATAAATAAATAAATAAATAAATAAATAAATAAATAAATAAATAAATAAATAAATAAATAAATAAATAAATAAATAAATAAATAAATATTCTACTCTACTCTACTCTACTCTACTCTACTCTACTCTACTCTACTCTACTCTACTCTATTCTATTCCATTCCATTCTATTCTATTCTATTCTAAAACAAAAATTGAGAAAAGATTTCAATGATACCAGCAACCAGATTGTGTTTTTTAAAATAAGTCCAAGTCAGATGTCAGAAATTTTTACAAGAAAAGGAATTAAAAGAGGCAAACGTAATTGACAAAATTTGACTTCATGTTTTATTTTTGTATTTTGTAATGGACATCTGAAATAAGCTGCAGGTTTGGCCTTGCTTGATGTAGGCTGATGGTGGACCAAATGCCATATCAGGGCTTAGCAGAAGGACAACCAGGGCAAGTGAGAGAGTTGCCTCAGATGGAAATTTCAAGTGGGTGACAACAGTGTGTCAAATAAAAAGGCTATGGATCAGAGAGACTACCTTTCCTTTCACACCTAATTTACCTGCTGCCTTCAAGTAAGATGGAATGTATTGTTCTTATCATGACAGTAAAAGGAAAATTAACTACCAGTTTCACAAAGAATAATAGTGTTTGACAAAAGAAATGGCTGCCATCTCGTTTTCTTCCCTCAGTCATTAAAGCACCTTGTACAAATCCTGATTAGTTTTGAATGTAGAAAGCAAACGACTATTTGCCCCTAAAATACTTGATCATAGTTCCTGAAAGATGTTGTCCCTTCTGATGCTAAAACAGATATACTGTAATTCAATCTGCTATCAATCATTTATTTTGTTCCATCGTTTTAGTGATTATTTTTCTGCACCCTTTCAATATATTTGAAACTTTCAGTGAATGAAATGGATCCAAACTGTGTGACATAATTTCAAACAGCAAAACATTGCCAAATGGATGGTTTTTCATTTTAGTGTAAGAAGAATTAGAATGGGCAATTGTATTATGGATAGCAAAAGATAAAATCAACTAAGAAAGCATTGTACTCCAGTGTCTGCGAAAAATGTGATGCTTCTTTAACACTGTTTTAAAATCACATAAAAACAGTGTCCTAGTCTTTGTACTAAGAATTACATAAAAAGTTTATTTTGACTGCTTATTAGTACAGTCTTAACACTCAATTTGCCAAGATATGGAATTAGGAAGCAATCATATACTGGTACCCAGACTTTTTAGTGTTTCAAATCCAAATAATATATACAAGATAGCATTACAGAGAGTAAGGTAAATATGAATACATCAGGGAAAGTTGTGCAAAAATTCATTATACATTATACCAACCTTGCAGGAATCCCTGCTACATTAACCCCAAAAGATGGCCACCTCACCCTTTATTTAAACATTCTACCAGTATGATTATACATCAAGGTGCATGAAACGCTATTACTTTCCCACCAAAGTGGTACCCATTTATCTTCTTGCATTTGCATGTTCACCCAGTTGCACAGTGCTTGCGTCTTGAACCTGGGCTGTCAGCTTTCCAGCTGACAAGCTCAGCATCTTTAACCACTGAGCATAACACCCCCTTTTCACTGAAATCTAATTCTCTGTAATTTATATCCCCTTTTCATTATCTGTCTTCCAGAACAATTCTGAACAATTCTGCTGCATCTTTGCCAAAATAACTCTCAGACACAAGACAACTACTTTGTCCTTCTGCCTAGATGTTTTATGTTCTAGATTTTTTCCCCTTTTCATCTTCGTTGCCTTTTTTATTAGTTGCATTTATTTATTAGTTGCATTTATTTATTAGTTGCATTTGTATGCCGCCCACTCCACAGAGACTCTGGGCGGCTCACAACAATAAAAATTCATATGCAACGACAAATATATATTAAAAAAACATTAAAAACATTAATATTAAAACATTTAAAAACATTAAAAACCACAATTTAAAAACCCATTCAATAAATCATTCATGGGGCCAAGAATAATCGATATTGTATTAAAATCATTGGCCCCAGGCCTGTCGACAAAGCCATGTTTTTACTGCTTTTCTGAAGGCTGGTAGGGTGGGAATAATATGGATCTCGGGGGTAGTGTATTCCAGAGAGCCGGTGCTGCCACAGAGAAGGCCCTCGTTCGTGGGCCCGCCAGCCGACATTGTTTGGCTGACAGGACCACCAGCAGACCAACTCTGTGGGCTCTAATCGGTCTTTTTCTTGATGGGCTCTGGTTTCTCAATATGCTTCCAAAAAGGAACGGATCCAAACTAGAGCCTTCTTCTATTCAATGCATATTCTATTCAATGGCTTTGGATTTTCTCAGAAATAAGCCGCACAATTATTGGGATCGCTATGGTTCTTCTATTCATTTCAGTGTGTTTGTACAAGGGGACTCCCTGGCAAATTATGTTCATAGTCATTAGGCTTGGATAGCAGAAATCATTGAATTGTATCCAGGAATGATTCATAACGAAGGAACACTGCTGGCTAATGGACCATTTACTAGATTTCAAATATTTATAAAAGCCAGCCAGTGAGGCCAAAACATATACACTAGCACAGCAATCACATTGATTCTTTTACATATTTCCAGTCCTCCAATCAGAAAAACATAGCTGAGAACATTCCTGAAGTTCCTCTTCAGCATTTTTGTTAACTAGGCAAAACATATTTATGACCACATTACATGTTTTACTTGGATCCTTGCAGAGCCAAATAGAGTTAACCATGAAAGTTCAAGCAAGGGCAAGAGAATATGGTACATCAATTGTAATAATAATTTTTAATCCAGATTTGGAATGTCACCACCATTTTCCCCCTCAGACCAGAATCTCATGGAATATATAATTTTTTAATCTTGAGAATGAGCACATAAAGCCATCTTTGAGCCACCAATTTACTTAGGCTGCAGAGCTTCTGTAGCAAATCTGGCTGGAAACATAGGGAAGAACACAACATTGCCTGTTTTTCTTCAAGAGTTGTAACCCTTGACCTAAAGCTATCTGAAATAAAAGAAATCAAATTGGCTTTTATAATTGGAATAGGAGGAGCAAATATGTTTTGTTGCCATCTCAGGCCATTTAAAAGTCTTTGGCATAGAATTTTTTAGCAAAAATATCATGACTCTGAAAAGTGCCTCCACTGTCAACCAGCCATATTTACACCTTCCAACCTCTACTCCTGATCTGTTCCTGATTAATTGTCTCATACTCTTAAATATACTATTTCAGGCATAAGACTATGGATGACTCCAGCTCTGTGGTACTTGTGTAGTTGTTTAGTGAATGGAATCTGCCGTATTATATTTACCAACAAAGATATTTCCTTTTAAAAGAAGATATATAAAATGACTTAATGTAAATTTAATAGATACATTTAATAGATAAGAGATAGAGAAATGAGAAATATGAGTGTAATAACTTGGATGACAAAAAGAGAAAGGAGGTAGCATTAAATAAATATTTATATATACCAAAATTTTAGAATAGAGTGAGAATAGAAATTAATTCAGTATTTAAGGATAGATATTAGAATTTGAAAGTGAGTAAAATTGTTTAGTCTGTCTTTAATTGAATTAGTTACTGAATTTATACCTTTGTTTCTATAAGACAGGCAACAAAATTAGAAATTTGAGATGATTTAGGATATTCTATTATTTTTTATTCAAAAGATAGTATAAATATATGTTTACTTATTGTTGGTATATATGTTTTTTATGTATTGTGTTTTATGGTGGAAAAAAATAAAAACTTAAAAGATATTTCCTTTTATTAAGTCCAAATAAGTACCGGTAAAACAGAAAAACTTCCTTTCACAGAGGCAGCCAGCGACCTCAGTGATCCATGGCTAACATTTGCCATATGCTTAAAAATAAATAAATAAATAAATAAATAAATAAATAAATAAATAAATAAATAAATAAATAAATAAATAAATAAATAAATAACAGAAACAACTTCATGAATTTAGTTACCCAACCCATTGGCACCGAAATGCACAAATTTACTACAAGTGGCAAGTGAATTCTAAAACTAAATTCAAACATAGGATGCATACAGTTATATTAGAATCCTACTTTGTTGTGCCTGCTAAGTAATTGTGCTTATGCGGATAATATCACATTTGTCTCATTTCCAAAATATTTTATGCTAGACTGTTCATATCTTTGAGTGAGTATTTCACTACATCTGCTCCACTATACCTGCTTCTACGGACATTTATGATAGTTGGAAGAGGCTTATGCTCATGAGTTCTACATATATAGAAGTCTCTTCCACCTATTGCAGTTCTGAAAATTGTGTAGCATGTCTGTCTTACAGAGGAACCCTGAGTTATTTTTGTAGTTCAAAGTACCTTATCGAGTTGCATCAAAAACACTTTTAAGATCCACAGCAAATTATGCAAATGCTGCCTTTACATACTAGACTAATCTGATGTGAGTCTATAACCGATGGCATTTGCAATATGATTTCATGCATGTATTGCTATATGCCCCCCACCCATTCTATGGACACCTGTATGTACTCTGTAGTGAATAGCAAGGGTGTGGAGGAATGGATGGTGCCTAGAGTTTAGAACTCACTTTATTTTTTGTGTTGTTGATAATTTTTTTCATTAGCTAACATAATATAACCTGAAACTACATATTATTTCTGAAATTGTACATTTTGTGTCTAGCTATGTACAGTATATATCTTTATCTATTTCTATCTGTATCTACCGTATCTATTCTCTATTCTCTCTCTCTCTCTCTCTCTCTCTCTCTCTCTCTCTCTCTCTCTCTCTCTCTCTCTCTCTCTCTCTCTCTCTCTCTCTCTCTCTCTCTCTATCTATCTATCTATCTATCTATCTATCTATCTATCTATCTATCTATCTATCTATCTATCTATCTATCTATCTATCTATCTATCTATCTATCTATCTATCAACAAACAAACAAAACAGTTTCCACGATCAAGAATAAATGTATAATTTCTGGCATCTTATGCAGCAGGTTTAGCATAACAGAAAACTATTGGATAATTGGTATGTTAGCTCAATTGCTTCTTTTTTATTTAACAAACCTGGCATCCAGACATTAACTTTTCTCAACGAATGAAGGTGAATATACCTGTCTTTTCTATAGGTGTCTATACGTAACTTTTCTCCTGTGACTGAAGGTTGAATTGACTCAAAGTCATTAAAGGTAAAAATCCAAGGGAAATCCTATAACTCTGTTCTAATACTGTAAAAAGAAATTTACAAGCAATTTGAACTCTTCTCACACTATACTTCCCCTAACAAAATATCCAATATATCAAGAATCTGAGTAACACAATTGGATATTTTGCAGAGTTATCATGAATCATTAAGACTTGCAAAAAAAAAAGACATAACAATAATGAGCTATTTTAGAGAGCATGAATATTTCCCAGTCTTTCAACTGCTTTTTGCAGTTGTTGCTTAATAATTGCGATCTCTTTAACACGCAATGGAAGGATAATTGTTAAACAATTCAAAACTCAGAAAGCTAATCCATTTTTTTAAATTAAAAAGTGATCAAAATATTAGGAGATCTTGTCCTTGCTCTTATCATTTCTGGGTAAAGACACGTAATTACCTGATCAGAACTACAGCAAAACCTTGGATTTTCTAGCGTTAATTTCCCCCTTAGGCAGTTTGAAGAGTTAATTTTCATTGCTATGGCTGATTGCAGCAGGTCTCTTCACTGTTTATAAACCCAATGTACCAACCACGGGACCAATTTATTTAAATCAATTTAATTATTAAACCAATCTATTTAAATAAATAATAAATAAATAAATAAATTTAGAGAGGCAAGGGGCTGTTCATTATTGTCTTGAAACAGGTGTTTTGCTCCTGGGTAAATAAAAGTTGGGAATTAAATGATTATAAAGTTTTGACTATTTGCCCTCTCTAGAAGCTTATATGTAATGGATTGTTAATGTTCCTCCAAAAAAATTTCTTAAAAAATCAATGTATTTGATTTACAGCTACAAGTGTTTCCTGCTTTTAATGAAGGGGTCAGATCAGGGGTGGGTTGCTGCCAATTCGGACCGGTTCCTCCCCCCTCGCTGAACCAGCAGCACTGGCCGGCTGTCCACGCCCCCGAACCGGTCCTCTGGTCACCGTTTCTTGAAAAGGGCTGGCAAAGAACCCTCTGCGCATGCACAGGAGGCTTCTGCGCATGTGCAGAGGGTCATTTCCCCAATGTGATGCAAAACCTGCACTTCCGTCGCGATGCGAACCGGTAGGGAAGGTAGGTAGAACCCACCCCTGGGTTAGATATTAAGGGGAAAGATACAGGGGTGAAATGCTCCTAGTTCACTTGTGCCTGTCGGTTGTCGGAGAGCCTGTCGCGAAGGCAGTGCGAGGCGCCACCTACCCACCTGGACACCGCCATTTGGGTTCTTTTACCCTCTGCACATGCACAGAATGCTTTGCGCATGCGCAGAATATAAAAGAACTCAAATGGCGGCGTCCAGGTGGGTAGGCGGAGCCTCGCACTGCCTTCGCGATTGGCTCTCCAACGACCGACAGGCACAAGCGAACCGGGAGCATTTCAACCCTGGGAAAGAACTTACTATGCCAACATAGTAACACTATTATTCCAAACAAATACAATATCCTTTGAAAGTCAAGAGACTTGGCTTTGGCTGTAACAAGCATTTGATATTTGCATCTCTGATTTCTAGAATCTGACAACATTAGAATTCTCAGGTACAGTGTATCAGAATTGCCAACAATTCAACTATCTGGCAGTGCTGATTTTAACCATCATAAAAAGCAGCTGCAGGAACACAAGGTCACAGTTCATTATGAAGGGAAACATAAATGCCTGTGTTCAGCCTGAATAGAGTATTTATTTGAACATGGTTAAGGGGCATAGGGCCTGCTCCCCAACTCTCTTACATAGCTCTGAGTGGGGTCCTATTCATGTTATTTTTGAATAAAAGTTTTCCCCCCAAATATGGGCCCCATTTCCACAGAGACTTTTATTCATATTAAGGCAAATGTAAAAAGAGACCCCTTCCTTCAGTGTTGTTACTCATCAGTGAAACTACAGCCAGAAATAGTGGGGCAGATATGCATGGCTTCATGTATTTAAATTCCTGCTCAGGCTGAATATTTAAAGAACTCAAAGGATGTCCATAATTCTCCTAATGTTCCTTTCACAGAAATATTTCTTTCCTTCTTATTTACACTCCTAAGGCGTGTGGTCTAGTTTTCCTGTGATTACTAGCTTCCTGATTTTAGGCTATTTCCCATTTTCTTGCCTCAGAGGAACTTTTCAGTTCAGTGAAATGTAGCAGAGGTTGTCATTAAGGAAAAAAAGAATATAAAATGACATCTTTCCCTTCATTGAAGAATGCCCTGGATAAATATTATGTCCCCACTAATCAGTCTGCTTGAGTTTGCTGAACTTCCCTGCTCAGGCCTTATGATTAGTTCCAAAAAAGCCTATGGAGAAGATTTAAGTGTTTCCAGACTTAATTGTTCTTTAATGGTTAGCATCAGGGGTGGGTTCTGGCTTACCTCGCTGCCTGATGTGACATGATGTTCACTTCCTGATGTGACATGCGGGCACGCGCGCATGCGCAGTGTTAAAAACCAAGCTTCTGTGCATGTGCAGAAGCAAAAAACAGCTTCTGCATGTGCGCAGAAGCAAAAAACAAAATGGCAGTTCCTACGGCGCCACCGAGAGAGGCAGTTCAGGGAGGTGGCAGGCCTGGGTCGCTACTGGTTCCAGCGACCCTGGCCGCCAAGTTACTAACGGTTCCATAGAACCGGTCCAAACTGGGAGGAACCCAGCTCTGGTTAGCATGTAAGCATTTTCCTGATGTTGTCTATCTAAAAGCTTTGGAGAAAATGAGAAAGGTCTGAAAAGATGAAAGGAAAACTAGTAGTCTGTAGCTTGCTTCAAATAAATGTGGATAGTGCCAGAGAAAAGACAAGTAATTTCCCTCCCACTGGTTCTGCTTGAATTTCTGTGTGACCATCATCTGCAATCTACAATGTAAGGTAGCAATACATGAATTGAGCTTGGAAAAGCTGCATAGCAATTAAATATTTCTTTTCTAACTACTCTGAAATTTGCTCCTATATAGTAGATCTTTGTAAATGCTGGCAACCCCATTCTCTCCCCATTCTGCTGCAGAGGCTAAGAAAAAAAGCAGACAATGAAGTTTTAGTGGCTCGAATAAATATTTAAAATTAGATTTTTAAAATAATCATACAGATCACGGTTTATTCTTTTTATGACTAATGAAAGTATTCCCTCAGTTTTAACCATTCATTTGCAAGGCCTGGTACTCTAATGTCTGATTGAACAGATTTCTGCAAACAAAATAAGTTATTTGACCTTTAACATTATGCAAAGCTGACTTTATTTAAATATTGACACCTACATAAATAACTTAAATCCAAGAGTTCTGGGTGGGTTTTTTTTCTCCTTTTAAAGAGAAAGATTGATTTCTCCATTTTTACATTACTAAACTTGGCAGAAACTCAAATCTGAAGGAATATGATGTCATCTGGTTGGCCTTTTCCCATTGTGAATAGTAAATCTTGAATCTGCAGAGAGTTTTTATTTGCTTGTTCATTTTCTACTGCAGCAAGGGGTTATAACATGAGTGCCTGGAATCATTAAAGGCATCTGGAAGGGAGGTACCATATATATTTTTTCAAGGGAAGTACTTGAGAGTGAAAATCGGAGATTTTCATCCTTAAAGTTACACCATCTATTTCTCTCACTTTACTTGTCTTGCCAGCCCTATTCCTATGTCTTGGAAATATTTTCAAGCAGCTTTATGTTTATGGAGATTCTCAGTCATCCAGGTCATGGTTGTCCCAAAGGTGCTTTTTCACGAGGCAACTGGACTTTCTGGTTTTCCTTTGAAGATGTTTCCCTTCTCATCCAAGAAGCTTCTTCAGTTCTGACTGGATGGTGGGAAATGGAAGGATTTATACTCCTTGCAGACAGCTGGTCATTTGCATTCTTTTAGCCAGTCGTTAAGGTCACCTGGAGGTTTATCTGTGTCATCAGATAAAGCAGCTTTCAAGCAGCTTTTTAATTTATTTCTTTATTTTACTTCTGAGATATGATACTTGTCATTTTGGCTTTGGGGACTGATGCGTAAACTCAAGGATATTGTGACAAAACCCACAGTCCTTATAAATGGCTCATCAGAAGCCAACAAAGTATATTGCATAATGACATACCAATTTCCTATCCCACAAGATGAGAGTCTTAGCATATGATGACTCCTTAAGCTGTTCTATTTGGATGCTTTCCTAACTCTCAAAGCTTTACTTTGTACTAGCCAAATCATATTTACATTGCTAATGTTGACAGGGTCTGGTCCTGTTTGTCTGTCAACTGCTTTTCTTGCATAATATTTCAATTAGGCTGTTACTTCTCTGAGTGCTCATTTATTGTCAAGGCACAGCATTTTATACAAACCTTTTTATTATAAATTCTCAGTTATCTTTGGAAATGTGGACATAAACATTTACTAATTCCTACTAAATGAATAAATACCGAGCTTGCAATTTGTGGGAATCACTTACTGATCAACAGTATTCTGGTTTGTTCATAGAATTACACAGTCATTTCTCTGCCTTTTAAAATTCCTCATGGAATTTTATTTGGAACAGCTTGCCTCTTGTGATGATACCTTTAACACCCTTAACAACATCTACCTATCCCAGGTCCTTAATTAGGTAGGTCAGGGGTAGGCAAAGTTGGCTCTTCTATGACTCATGGACTTCAACTCCCAGAATTCCTGAGCTAGCATGATTGGCTCAGAAAGTCTGGGAGTTGAAGTCCACGAGTCATAGAAGAGCCAACTTTGCCTACCCCTGAGGTAGGTAAATAAAAAATGCCAATGAGTATAAATATTTGCTGACTGTGCCACAAACCATAATCTTAGACACCACATTAATTCTTAGGTCCTTGGTTAGGAATTGAATTATTAAGTTTTCTCCAGTCTTAGGTTGTGAATCTAACAGTAGATTATCCATAGAACATTTTTTTAATTGAGCTCGTTTTTCAATCTGCTTCATCTGTAGCTATGTTTCTGTTTCTGCCCAGGCTGAGGTGGGCTTTGAATGTCTGTCTTAAAGTTTCATCCTGCCAGCATCTCCCAGTTCAAACTGAAAAATGCTTCTAAACTGTAATTAAGCAAATCACTTCTGGGTGAATGACAGATAAATGCCATGGGAATACTCCAGAATCTTTTAAGGGGTAAATACAGAGGTGGGATTCAGCAGGTTCTGACCAGTTCTGGAGAACCGGTAGTGGAAATTTTGAATAGTTCGGAGAACCAATAAATACCATATCTGACTGGCCCCGCCCCCATCTATTCTCTGCCTCCCGAGTCTCAGCTGATCGGGAGGAAATGGGGATTTTGCAGTAACCTTCCCCTGGAGTGGGGTAGGAATGGAGATTTTACAGTATCCTTCCCCTGCCACGCCCACCAAGCCATGCCCACCAAGCCACACCACACACACCAAGCCACGCCCACAGAGCGGTTGTAATAAAATTTGAATCCCACCACTGGAAATACTTTTTAGGTTCAACTTTTACTAACTGAAACATTAATCTCTTGGATAAGAAGCATGTTAGCCTTCCATGAGATCAATATTCATACATCCAATTTTTATCCTCTGCCACAGCAAAAGAGAAAATGAAGCTCCGTGTCTGATGACTGCATGGGAAGGGATGGTCCCATACCCAAGCTGCTGGACCAATTAAAGGTTAGCATCACTGACCCTGAGTATGTCATCCCAAGGCTCTTCTCCATGTTCTGTGGATTAGCCATCAGGATGTTTTGTGTCAGAATAAGAGGGGGGTTGGAAATACTTTCAAACTAAAATACTTGCGGATGACTTCAGACTGCTTCAGCATCAGACCTGGGTGAGATGCAGATGAAGTTATAAGACTGTGACCTCCAAATGTGCTTAGCAAAGCATGTTTGTGTTTCTATGAGCAAATTCTGAGGGTGAGGCCACCATGTTTTTCCCCCCCAACCAGAAGCATAAGAGCAGAACTAGGACTTCATGTCCACAGCTGTACAAATAGTAATTATTAATGCTATGTTTTGTATGTTTTGTTCTGGATTTCTCACAAGGATCCCAAGGAAATGTAAATGATTCTATCCCTCTTTAAATTTCTTACTCTATGAGGTACCTGTGGGGTAGGCATATGGTTGATTAAAGATCAACTGATGTGTATTGTGACTTGGAGGAATTTTCAGTTCTAAATGCTAAGTCCTAAGATCCTCATCCTCAACTTTAATTGCTAGCCCACTTTAAGCTGGTTCTGAATCAACACTTTGATGACTACCTTATATTAGCCCCATTGCTTTGACAGTGTTGTTAAGTATTGCCCTTCTTTCAGAGTTAATATAGAAAACAAAACAGTTCCAAGAATTGGGTATGTCTAGTTTAATGGAAAGAAGGACTAGGGGGGTGACATGATAGCAGTGTTCCAATATCACAAAGAAGAGGGAGTCAAACTATTCTCCAAAACACCTGAAGACAGAATAAGAAGTAATGAATGGAAACTAATCAAGGAGAGAACCAACCTAGAATTAAAAAGAAATTTCCTGACAGTTAGAACAATTAATCAGTGGAATGACTTGCCTCCAGAAGTTGTAGGTACTCCAACCACTTGTCCAAGAACAGATTGGACAAACATTTGTCTGAAATGATATAGGGTTTGTTGCTTGAGCTGGGCTAGAAGACCACCAAGGTCCCTTGCAACTCTGTTATTCTGTTAACCTACAGAAGTGTCTGTTTTGCTATGTATAAGTGTTGGGTGAGGAGCGGAGAGGCCCAGGTTCAAGTCCATTCTCCACCATGGAAGCTCACTGCGGCACTGGCTTAACCAGGGTTATTGCTGTGGGAAAATCTAAGCGGGAAAAGTACTGCAAGTGCTACCTTAAGATCTTGAAGGAAAGTCCAAGTGTAAATCTACCAAGTTAATAAATATTGAGGTTCTTCTTCTTTAGAAAGGTAGGCTACCATGAATAGTGCATATGGTCCTCAGGATATGTCTCCAAATATTAAACTTTTGCACTTCACATTTGGGTGCATGTATATGTGAGCCTATGTACTGTAAGTGTGTGTAAATATAAAGATAGGGCGCTAGAAACTAAAATCGTGATTGTAAAACAGCAAGAGGTAGTAGAGAGAAAAACAGCAGCGGAACAAGATTGCTGGACTTCTGGAAGCAATTGATTTCTCACAGCGGAAAACAAAACAAAATACTGTGTTTTTTATGGCTGATTCATAAAATATTTCACACCTCCTTCTCTTTTTACGCATGTGCTCACCACACTAAAATCAAATGTGCCCACATAGTTTTTTTCATGGGAAAAGTCATACATAAGTACAAACTGTAATGCTTTAATAAGCTTAAATAATGGTTAAATTAGGGTTTCATGTTGCTTATGTCAGGGCAGCAGGTGTTCTTCAGACAACTGGCATGAAGTATGAGATTGCTTCAATCATTATGAATTTCTGACCCTAAAGGGACATCAGGGTCAGAAGCTGTGTGAAAAGTGCACGTATCTGTGCTTGATGATGCTGTACAAGAGTCATTTGTGCTCTGGGCAAACAGATCTTAGCTTCTTTTCGGTAAATATTTCTCTTGACGAAAAGAATGAGACAAGAGTTTGACAGTCTTGTGAGAGATGTACCAAGAACTCCTGACAGAGTTTACAAAGGTAGTGCCAATGGAAATTGCACAGCAGCTAGTAGTGGTGTTTGATATGTAAACATTGGGAGAGTACACAAATCCCACCTCAGCGTGTTTGAAAATACTTTGAGTGCCATGTCACCACGGCAAACATTCTGTCTGCAAATGATGAACTGTGTCAGTGAGGGCAGTGCTGTTACTAGAAATATTCTAACTGGATGAGATTTCTAGGATGGGGACAGGCCAGGCTGGCTGACTCTACGTAGATATTTTGGGTTTCAATTCTCATTCACCCAAGTCAGCAAGACAATAATAAATAAATAATGGGAGCTTTAGTTACAATGACTAAAAATATTCCAAGATGCTTGTAGGACTTTGAATTAAAATATATCCACAAGGGACATCATCAGTTATAAAGAACTTATTTATCAAACTCTTCCAACCTTTCCCTACCTTTATTTTTTTTTCCCTGGACAGGTAGTCATATCTTCATTCAAAGCTACAAAGAGAAGCTTTGAAATGAGCCTAAATTGTGAGCGCTAGAAAACTTTGTGAACATCTTATAGGGCTCAGAATGTAATTTGAGTCGCATGACCCAGTTGGGTCAATGAGGGAAATCTGCAAGTGTGTTATTTCAGCCCATGCATGTGGCAGAGCTTAGAAATTCCACCCAGAATTTCAAGGTGGAAGGTGACTTTATAGAAATGTCACAGGTCCTTTTTTCCCTTCTCCTAGAAGTCTAGAATTAAGGAAGACTTTTGCATGTGAGGGCATATCTGTTGTGGTTCTCAGATTATATGTCAATTATCTTGTGAAAAAAATCTGTACATTTCTAATCTACTCTCCAGATACTATTCTACTATGGTTACCTTTCAAGTCTATGGAGATTCTCAGTCATCTAGGTCATTGTTGTCCCAAGGGTGCTGTTTCAAGAGAGAGCTGAAGAAGCTTCTTGGATAAGAATCAAAATGTCTTCAAAGAAAAACAAGAAAGTCCAGTTTCCCCTTGAAAAAGCACCTTTGGGTTACCCTTCAAGCTTATGGAGCCCATTGGGGCTCAGAGGCATTTGTACAAATCAAAATGATGTTGGAGGCTGGTTCTTTCTTTGTAGCGTTATACCTTCACAGCTCTTTTATAACAAACATTGTTTTTTTTAATGTAAGATGTTGGGATAGGAAACCTTGATAAAGTGTCAGTAAAAGTATCTCTAAGTACATTATCATTTGGGGGACACCATACTGAAAATCCAGCTTCTCTGCTTTGGAATGAATGTGCATTGGGGTCATGTGAAATTGTCTGGAATGGAACTGGACCATTTGTTCACCACTTAGCAGCATTTCCTCCCAGGTTTTTGTCAGTGATTGCTAATCTGGAGAATTCTGGCATTAAAGTCAGGCTCTTTTCCATGTGAAACAAGATATTTCCACTATCTCTGCTTCCCCCCCCCCCCCACATTTAACTTCATTTTGTATAAGAAGTTTATAATTTTGAATCCAGTCCTCTAGCGGCTTCAGTGACTTTTACTCAGACAACAAATAGTTACTTTATTCTTTGGCGTTTTTAGCCTTAAATTGATCATTTCCATACTCTCATTGTCTGCAGCATGCAAAAGAGGAATGATTCATTGTAAAAATCTGCACTGCCAACAAATACCTTTCAAAAAATTGCACCTGCTCAGCCAAAAAGAGTATGCTTCCAATATACACCAAATGTGTAATTCATTATCAGGTGGTGTTTCTTCAGGGTATGGATTCGCAAATGTTCCCAAGGAAATTCATAAAAAAATATCTCATGTCAACCACATAAATCAGGAAATAAGTACTTCGTTGTTCATTTTTCCCCCTGCATGATGGATGCTACACTGTTTAAAGAGAGCATGGAGTGTGTGTCTATTCTGACAATATACTTTTTAAATTAATTCTATAAAGTTTCAGCACTATAGACTCCCACTTGTCATTAGCCTGGAATACAGCTTTATAACAAAATGGAAACATGCTCTTTATCCATGCAATCATTACTCGGAATTATCTCTTTTCATAAAAAATTGGCTTAACGTAATTCTGATTGTGCATTCTTATATATTCACCCATTCACACATTTATACTGTGTTTTTTAAATTTTTATATTTGTTTTTAATTAATATTTAATATTTGGTCATTCTTGTATTTTTCTCTGTTGTACGCCGCCCTGAGTCCTTCGGGAGTTGGGCGGCATATAAGAATACCAAAATAAATAAATAAATAAATAAATTTGTTTCTCTTATTATTGCTCCTCTATTGTTGTTTCCATAATCAAAATCAAAACTGACAATGTTGTTTTTTCCATTGTTTTTAAATAAAAAAATACAGCATGAAACCCTTGAGATTCCCAAATAAAGTTTCTCATTTTAAATTAGGCATGCATATTATTATTATACAATTGTATCACAGCGGCCAGTTGTTTCGCCGGATTTGGCATTGATTACTAGTCGAGCCCCACCCAGGGGCCTAGGAAGTCGTAATGTATTTTCGAAGTATATGTGCGGAACCGAGCAGTGCGGTTATTATTATTATTATTATTATTATTATTATTATTATTATTATTATTATTATTATTATTATTATTATTATTATTATTATTATTATTATTATTATTATTATCATTATCATCATCATCATCATTATCATTATCATCATCATCATCATCATCATCATCATCATCATCATCATCATCATTAACATTATCATTATTAAAAGAAAAAAACCCTCTTCCCTTCTGGAACAGCCTGTAATTGGACAAAACTCCATGCAAAATGATATAGTACAGGTTTGCTAAAAAGAAAAGAAAAGAAAAGAAAAAAGAAAAGAAAAAAAGAAAAGAAAAGAAAAGAAAAAAGAAAAGCAAAGAAAAAAGAAAAGAAAAAAGAAAAGAAAAGAAAAGAAAAAAGAAAAGAAAAAAGAAAAGAACAGATGTATTCTCATAACTTCCTCTTTCTTTCTAGTTTGTTGCTGTTTAAAAGCAACACTGAGAAACAGAAAAAGAAATACTGTTTCATGGAATAATTTTTTCCTCCTTGACAGGTTTTGAAATCACTGCTAGGAAAAGCATTTGCAAGTACATTCACGTGTACATGCTTACATGTATGCAAATCTATGTGATGGGCCCAAAAAAGTTACCATCCCTTACATGCCCCATCCTTTATTCTAGGCTTCCTCCATGTGGTTGAGGAATGAACAAACTGGGGACTATTTAGGACTTTCTTAAGTGTACACGGTATTGGCAATTAATGGGCCTTTAATTCCTGTATTTTCCCCACACCAATTTCCCTTGGCTAATATATCTTATGGCTCAAAATGTTTTTTCTCATGGAAAAGAAACATTGCGCTCTCTTATTTTAATCCATTATGTCAGTAAATAATTAGATGCGGACAAATACAGTGAATAAAATCTTCCATAGCTGAGTCCGATTGAAGCACAGACTTGTACATCTTGGGAACGTTCAGTCCTTTCCATAATGCAGACATTTGGAGCTATTAAAGACCAAATCTTCTCTGATTTATACTGGCACAGCATCTTTGGCTGAAAATAACAAAAGATATGGTATCTGGCCTTAAGAAAATCAGTAGAAATTTTGCTGTACAGAGAGCCATGAAAATTAAATGCTTGGCAGACACATAAATAGCAGAATAAGAGTAAAATGCAAGTCTTGGAAAAACTCTGACAATTTGCTAGAGTTTGTTTTTTGGCTGAGGAAGGATACTACAAAGGCATTTCTGTACAACACAAATACTTTTATATGCTTGATTAAGATTTTGGCATGCTTGTTCAACTAACACTTCAGTTTTTCAGCATGATTTTAAGTATCTCATCATCTCTATTTTTAATTTCAAATAGTTCAAGCTGGATTTCTTTTTAATTTAACATTTTTTAAACCTTAGCTTTACTCCTTGTTAACAGCATATTAACTTTCCTTCTTTGTCTGTTTCATTAAAAACTAAATTTACAGGTCATTACAAAATGCCATTATTGCTGGACTTTTATATATTAAGCAGTCTCTTGCATCTGTTGAGGAAGAAACTGGAAATATCACCAAACAATAATGTATGGAAGAGCCTCTAGTTTTCTTTTTCACACTCTATAGAGGGGCTAATTACAACCATATGTTCATATGTATTAGGGGCTGGTTCCTCTTACCTGCCTACCGGTGCACTGCGTGCGCATCATCGCATTTCGCGCGCGTGCACGAGATTTCAGTGATTTTTTGCTTCCGCTCATGCACGGAAGCAAAAAATCGCTGAAATCTCGCACACACGCACGTCTCCTCGCAAGATTTTGCTTCCGCGCATGCGCAGGACGGAAAAAAAGCCAAAAAATTCCAGAAAAAAGATGGCGCCGCATGCCGGACCGGCGAAGACGGCACTGGAGTCATCGCGCGCAAATTGCGCAATCGGCGGGCCCCTACCAGAACGGTGCACTGGACCGCACCGGTAGGAACCCACCACTGATATGTATTCAAATGAAAATTTAAAAATAAAATAAAAGCCAGCTTCAGAAAAGATCAAGTTATAATGGAGAAATGACAGACTGTATTCTGTACTGAAACTATTTTTTGTACAATCTCTCAAAGACCAAGCTTTGACAGGGACAATACCAATTCTGCTTTCTCCCCTCCCAAAATTGTAATGTGAAAATTTGTGAAAATATGAAAAGTTTGGAATACATAAAAATCTTTTTATGCATGTGATATAATTATTAATTAGCATACATTGTGCCTCAGTGAATGAGAAAACCAACACTTGTAATTCTGACCATGTGCTCAATATGGCTTTTATATTCTTCTTTTTCCATTGACACAATTGGCACTGTAGAACTCCTTGAAATGTTCCATCGTTGGTAATTTTCATACTCAATCAAAAAAAATTTTTTAATAGAAATATTAAATTTACAAAGAGAAATAGTGTGATTTTTCTGTCTGAATGATCTAACTTAGGTTTTTCAACTATTAAACATGAGCATACACAAGATATACAGTGGTACCTTGGTATTCAACTGCTTTGAAAGCTCATTGAATTTAGTACTCATCACATTTTGACATGAAATTTTTGTTTTTGTTTGATGCTCAATACACAAGCTTGTCAGTGTCGGCTGCCTTGTGACTCACTTCATTAATCGTTATGGGAAAACTTTGGTTGGTTGCATACAAAATTAAGACACTTATTAACATACCACAAAGCATGGTAAACACAACCACTTATAGCATGGCTTTTAAGGGGGATTGAATGCTTTACAAGTATCACAAATTAGCAAATGTGCAAAAAGAGGTAAGTCAGAAATCAATGTTTTTTTTCTTTTTTATAGCAGTTATGATTATTGCTTCCTTTTCTCTTTTTTCTCTACTTTTTAGGTATTTTAATTTTTATTAAATTTGTTTTGTTTATCTTCTTATTTCCTTTTTATCAATATATAAAATGCACACACATATAAATATATTTACATACTAAATAATAATACGATGGAGATCTTAATATTAAGCAATTAGACAAACTATTGCTACATAGCTAGTGCTTTAATGTGAATTGCAGCAAAAACAATTAATGTCATATTTAACTTTGGATGAAACATCAAATAATGTTACATCTGTAATATTGATATTCTAAACTGCAATTAATACTGATTGAGTATTTATTTTTCTTTTTTTATCTTCAATAATTCAACCTTTCTAAAGAACGTGTATACTTTACCTTCTGAAACCACTTTCACTATAGGCAAGCAGTAATATCATCTTTTCTTATGGACATTCCTTCCCATTGCCCAAAGACAACCAAAATCTGCCTGTAATTTGTAAGATGTTGTTCTGAAAATTTTATCATATTCTGTCTCAAAATAATAAAGTTAAAGAATGTATAAATCATTGAGATTTTTTAAAACATATATGACCTAAAAGGTTTTGCACTGATTTCCATGGAATTTGGAATATTTCATGTTCTAAAATTTTATTTATTTATTTTTATTTTATTTGTTTGTCAAACATGTACAAGATAGAAGGTACAGGTATAAACATAAACATAAACATAAACAGAGTAAGTACAGATAAATGAGGACAATAGGACAGTAAGACAGGGATGGTAGGCATAATGGTGTGCTTATGCACGCCCCTTACAAACCTCTTAGGAATGGGGTGAGGTCGACAGTAGACAGTCTAAGGTTAAAGTTTTGGGGGTTTGGAGAAGAAACCACAGAGTCAGGTAGTGCATTCCAGGGATTGATCACTCTGTGGCTGAAGTTGTATTTTCTGCAATCGAGTTTGGAATGGTTTACATTAAGTTTGTATCTATTGTGTGCTCATGTATTGTTGCGGTTGAAGCTGAAGTAGTCATTGACAGGTAGGACATTGTGGCAGATAATCTTATGAACTACATTTAGATCAGATCGAAGGCGATATAGTTCTAAGTTGTCTAAGCCCAAGATTTCAAGTCTGGTGGAATAAGGTATTCTGTTGCAAGCAGAGGAGTGGAGGACTCTTCTCGTGAAATATTTCTGGACTCTCTCAATTCTATTAATATCCAATATGCAGTGCAGGTTCCAGACAGGTGAGCTGTATTCGAGAATTGGTCTAGCAGATGTTTTGACTGCTCTGGTTAGCAGTGTAATATTGCCAGAGAAGAAGCTACGCATGATTAGATTGACTACTCTTAATGCCTTTTTGGCAATGTTGTTACAGTGGGCTTTGGCACTTAGATCATTAGATATGAGTACTCCAAGGTCTTTGACAGAGTGAGGGTCATCTACAAGGTCGTGTCCTCCAAGCTTGTATTTTGTGTTCTGATTCTTTTTGACAATGTGTAAGACAGAGCATTTCTCGGTTGAGATTTGAAGTTGCCAATTGTTTGACCATTCTGATACATAGTCAAGGTCTTTTTGAAGGGTAGTAGCATTGTTTGTGGTGTTAAATAGTTTAACATCGTCAGCGAAGAGAACGCAGTTGCTTATAATATGATCGCAAAGGTCATTTATGTAAGGTATGAAGAGTGTTGGTCCTAGAACACTGTCTTGAGGGACACCACTATTGACAGGTGCAGGATTTGATAGATAACTCTCTATTTTAACCACTTATTGTCTGTTTGACAGGAACACAGTTATCCAATCATGTAGGGGTCCAGAGATGCCATAAGACAGTGATGGCGAACCTATGGCACGCGTGCCACAGTTGGCACGCGGAGCCATATCTGCCGGCACGCGAGCCGTTGCCCTAGCTCAGCTCCAGCGTGCATGTGCACTCCAGCCATCTGATTTTCGGCTTGCGCAGAGGCTCTGGGAGGGTGTTTTCAGCTTCCGGAGGGCCTCCGGTGGGCGGGGGAGGGCATTTTCACCCTTCCCAAGCTCCAGGGAAGCCTCTGGAGCCTGGGGAGGATGAAAAATGGGCCTACTAGGCCCACCAGAAGTTGGGAAATGGGCCGTTTCTGGCCTCCAGAGGGCCTCCAGGGTGGTGGGGGAGGCCATTTTTGCCCTCCCCAGGGATTGAATTATGGGTGTGGGCACTCACGCATGCGTGATAGCATGTGCGCACGTACTTTCGGCACCCGAGGAAAAAAAGGTTCGCCATCACTGCCATAAGATTTTAGTTTCAGAAGTAGTTTGTCATGTACCACTGAATCAAAGGCTTTACAAAAGTCTATGTAAATTGTGTCTATTGCTTTACCCTGATCAAGTTGTGTAGTCCATATGTTTTTGCAGTGTAGGAGTTGCAGATTACAGGATAGTTTTTTCCTGAAACCAAATTGTTTGTTAGAGAGTAGGTTGTTAATTTCTAAGTGGAGGGTAATTGATTGGTTTATGATTGATTCCATGACTTTGCAGGTGATGCAACATAATGAGATTGGTCTGTAATTTTCGATGTTGCCGGGATCTCCTTTTTTGAAGATAGGGATGACTATGGCTAGTGACCATAAGTTGGGTAAGGAGCTGGTCCTGAAAGAGTTGTCAAAGATTATGTTTAGAGGTTCAGCTATCGCTGTGGAGAGCTTTTTTAAGAAGTATGCACATAGTCCATCAGGTCCAATAGATAGAGATGGTTTTAGGTTATGTAATACCTTTTCAACATTATCTTCTGTAAAATCAATTTGTGTTAGATTGTTGTAATTATTTATAGTACAACTAGGAAATATTGGGCATGAGCCATTGCTGTTTACAAAGACTGAGCCAAAGAATGTGTTAAAGAGGTTGGCTTTAACGGCTTCATCATTATAGTCTTTACCATTAGGTCCTTTAAGGGGTGGGATGGATCTCGAGTCTTTGAGTTGGTTGTTTACAAAGTTATAGAAGGCGCAGGTGGATTTCGTGCACAGAAGGTTTTCTTCTTGATTGATGTGATAGTTGGTGCATTCAGTCTTTATTTGGTGGCATAGATGTTTGTAGCAGCTTTTAAAGTTAGCAACATAGCCAATTTTGTTTTTTCACCAGAGATCTTTTTTTGGATTGGAGCTTCCTTATTTTTATGGGTAATTTATTTTTCTTGGTTTTGGTGGTTATTAGTGGTATGTATAGTTTAATGACTCTTTTGATTTTGAGCTGTCTAGCTGTCCTGAAAATTCCACATATTATTGGAAAGCAAAAGAGTTATAGTTATTTCACCTTTCTTCATGGCAGATGGCCAGACATTTTCCTAAATTTTGCTTTAAGTCCTAACACTGAGTTGCACTATAATTGCCAGAATAACCTGGTTCAGGCTACTTCTACAGCTCTGGACAAGATCTCTGTATTAGACATATTTTGCAGTTATCCTTGAATGCTGAACCTTATAATAGAAAACAACAAAGAAAGGTTTTAATTTAAAATTTATAAACCAAATTTACAATAAATTCAGAAATATTTTGGAATTTGGTTTATATTTTTAAAAGGAACCCTTTGAACTTTTTCAAAAATTCCATTTGAAATGATGGAAACAAAGATATAAGAATATGCTGTACTCTCATCCTTCTAAATATATTGGAAGCAACACGTTGACTGCTGCCAGAAGCAGAATATGTACTTATTTAATCTATTTAAATATCAATTTGTTCCTTTTTCTGCTTCCTTAGAGTTCCAACTGCATTTTCCACTGAGCCCTCACAATTCTTTCCTGACCTTGTGTAGCCCTCAACTTGATACACAAGGGCGAATACAGTCCTTGACCTATAAAATGTTCATTCCTAGAGATAGCTGGAAATGCCAAAGAAAGAACAAGGCACTTCTCTGCTCAAATCATGTACCGTATTTTTTGGAGTATAAGACGCACCGGAGTATAAGACGCACCTTAGTTTTGGGGGAGGAAAATAGGGGAAAACAATCTGCCTACCAGGTATTCATCTGGCTAGCATCCTTAGTCTGGTCAGCTTCAGCACATTATTTTATTCCCTGGTTAGGACTTAAAAAAACCTTCTTCTGAGAGAGTAACAATGAAAGAGCCTGCAAGCCGGTAAGAGCTGGGAAGATCGTTAGCACCTGGTTAGGGCTAGAAAAAAACTTCTTTGGAGCAAGTAGAGCAGTGAAAAAAAAACCTGCAAAGACTTAGGGCTGGAAAAACATTCTTCTGAGAGAGTAACAATGAAAGAGCCTGCAAGCCGGTAAGAGCTGGGAAGATCTGTTAGCACCTAGTTAGGGCTGGAAAAAAAAGCTACATTCGAAGTATAAGACGCACCCACATTTTCAGCCACTTTTAGGGAGGAAAAAGGTGCGTCTTATACTCAGAAAAATATGGTAGTCATGTGCTTATAATCATTAAGATGTGCCAGATGTTCTGAAGATTAATTTTGAATATGACTTTATATATATCAATGCATCATATTTCATTCAAGAGTTACAGTCAGTGGCAGATCTGGGAAATTTGGCTTGCCTTAAAAAAAAGGCTAAGCTAAAGAATGGATCAGCTGGAGGAAAACCCACTAAGAAATACCAGGGCTATAAGCTAAAATGGGAAATGTTAAAAAAATCATATTCTAAATCTACATTGTTGCCAAGAAAATTACAGGTAGTCCTCGACTTATGACCACAATTGATCCCAAAATTTATATTGCTAAGCGAGACATTTATTAAGTGAGTTTTGCTCCATTTTTGTCACAGTTGTTAAGTGAATCATTGCAGTTGTTAAGTTAGTAACACGGTTGTTAAGTGAATTTGGTTTATCTATTGACATTGCTTGTCATAAGGTCGCAAAGGGGGATCACATGATCCCAGGACACTACAACTGTCATAAATGTGTGACAGTTGCCAACAGTCTGAATTTTGATCACGTGACCGTGTGGATGCTGCAACAGTTGTAAGAGTGAAAAATGATCATAAGTCATTTTTTTCAGTGATGTTGTAACTTTGAACGGTCACTAAATGAACTGTTGTAAGTCAAGGACTACCTGTGTATGGGTGTGGTCATGTAGCCACCAAGAGTTGAGTTCCACACAGAAACTTTATAGATATTTATATTGATTTATTTCCAAACCCTATACTGTAAGCATACAAGCTTTATCTGTGCTTTATCGCAAAGAATCAGCTCCATTCAGTATACTGCACTGAATTGTATATCTAACTAAATAATAAATAACTAGATAAACTATGTGCATTTATTTTGATAAAGTTCCCCTATGGTGGATATCAAATTTTGTTAAAACCTTTAGTAGATTGTTGTACTGCATTTCTGTGAGAATCCTTCTAGAAATTGTGGCAAGGAAGATAAATGCAACAGGAAAGCATTTTCCAGTTCAACAAACATGCTGTTTCATATTTTTTTAATAATTTACAAAGACTATAAATGAAAGTTGTTGCTCAAAATTGACACACAGTTGTAAATTATCACATCAAATTAAAAGGTGCACACAGCCATGCAATAGGCTTGGTGGTCTCTGAGCTTGGTTGCTTTCTTGCAGATGTTTCATCACCAAAGTAAGTAACATCATCAGTTTTACTCATCAGCATCTAGCACTGATGACGTCATCTAGTTAGGTGATGAAATGTCTGCAAGAAAACAACCAAGGACCCCTCGTTGCAACCCCGAGCTACAAATATTCTCCTTTACTGATAGGCTTTTTAATTTAATGTAACTAAAGCTTATTGGTTACTTAAATGTTAGCATACTGAACCAATGCACAGGTAAGTTTACTTTTCTGTGTACCAGATATTTAAATAGTTTCTCTTCAATATCCAGTTAAAATTGTGAAATACAACAGGTCCATGTGAAAACAATTGTACAGTGGGCATTGGCTCACCAGGTACCATAAGCGCATTATCTTTTCTCCTCTAATTGCAACTAAAAGTGTTTCAATAATGAAAAGCACAGAGAAATGGCAAAGATGGCAAAGAACAGACTTCATATTGATTAATAATAGCCATAATTCTTCTGTTATCATGTACATTGGGCAGTCACCACTAAAAGCCCTCGCTGCAACTTTCTATTTATTTAAATAACCCATATATATATTTTCAGAAATGAGAGCAGCCAGAGCTACATGTACTCTGATATCACTTTGTCATTTCCATTTTCACTCTGTTTTCTATTGATAACTGAAATGAAGGATGGATTTCAACTGTGGGTCATTCAGAGGGGGATTCATGAGCAAATTTGAGGGTGGTTACACATTTTTTAGGCTTGCATACTCAAGTGCACATCCAGACAGAAGCATTGTCTGAAAAGCTTCAGTTACATTCAGTCCACTTGCACCAGCCATTGTCCTATAGACAGCACATGCTTACTTGCTACAAGCCTCTTATTTACAACCCTGTCTATGCTGCCAGTCATGCAGCCTGCTTTGGCTACAAATTTAAAACATTTATTGCAGCCATAAATCTTTAAGCACATTGCAGTGGAAACTATCCTGCCTAGAAAAAGGAGTCTCAAAAGCTTATTTTTGCAAACAACCCAGAGAAACAAATTTCAAGTTCAGGGATGAGCAAAAAATTGTCAATCTTTAGAAGATTTCCAAAGGAAGCATGAAGAACCAAGCATGTCTCCAAAAGAGCAGAGACAATAACCACAGCAAAAACTGAAGTACCAAGCAAGTACCAATGCCTGGAATGCACTACCTGACTCTGTGGTTTCTTCCCCAAACCCCAAAAACTTTAACCTTAGATTAATAATAATAATAATAATAATAATAACAGAGTTGGAAGGGACCTTGGAGGTCTTCTAGTCCAACCCCCTGCTTACGCAGGAAACCCTACACTACTTCAGACAGATGGTTATCCAACATCTTCTTAAAAATGTCTAGTGTTGGAGCATTCACAACTTCTGGAGGTAAGCTGTTCCACTGATTAATTGTTCTAACTGTCAGGAAATTTCTCCTTAGTTCTAAGTTGCTTCTCTCCTTGATTAATTTCCACCCATTGCTTCTTGTTCTACCCCCAGGTGCCTTGGAGAAAAGTTTGACTCCCTCTTCTTTGTGGCGACCCCTGAGATATTGGAACACTGCTATCATGTCACCCCTGGTCCTTCTTTTCATTAGGTCCTTCATCTACAGTCATTAGGTCCTTCATCTACAGTCGACCTCTCCCTGTTTCTAAGAGGTCTGTAAGGGGCATGCATAAGCGCACCACTGTGCCTACCGTCCCTGTCCTACTGTCCTATTGTCCTCTTTTATCGTTACTTTTTTACTTATGTTTATACAAACTACTACTATCCTATACATGTTTGACAAATAAATAAATAGATAAATAAATAAATAAATAAATAAATAAATAAATAAATAAATAAATAAATAAATAAATAAATAAATAAATAAATAAATAAATAAATAAATAAATAAATAAATAGACCACTCTTCAGATCCTTTCCACATAAGGAGAGGACAGAAGATCAACCACTTGTGTTCCAGACGACTGCTCTTCATGAGAGCAACACAGGACAGTAGCCTCTTTTGGGTTTGATCGCCGTGAGATGAAGAGATTAGCCATCATGATTTCAACCATAGAAGTGTCTTTAAAAAGATACTGGTTTCATTAACTTCACTTTCTAATCACTTTCAGAAATTGCTTATTTAACCAACTTAAGCCTAACAAGAAGTTTGAAAAACTACTGGCTTGATCAAAAGAAAAGCCACTTGCTTGAACAAAGAAAAACTAACCGTGAATTTAAGAATTTAAAGAATTGGAAATAAAATTGCAAAAATAAATAAATAAGTAAAGTAAATCAGCAATATGAAAGCTGGAGGAAACAGTATTTTAAATACTCATTTGGAAAAATAGTGTACACTATTTCTGAAGAAAAATATAATGGCGAACCTACCAATTTCAGGTAAATACTATATTTTCAAATTCTTATTTGCTTGGTAAATTCTATTTTGTGAATCTTAAATAATCATTTTCTGCCAAACTCTGCAAATATCATTAACAAATATTTTCCTTTTAAAGCATGGAAATGACTCAATTCTTCTCAAAGTTCAAAATAGCTTTATTATTTCTTTTGCAAGAAGATCTCATTTACCAAATTATGCTATTTCCTGTTAAAGTGTTTTTGCAAGAGAACAAGAAAAATGGCAAAATACTAGGTCAGAGGATAACAAATAATTAAACTACAAATCAATAATATAATTTAAAGAATAATATCAGATAAATGGTCCATTTAGCTTATATCTTTGGGCATTTTTCTAAAATATTCAATTGCCAACCTGTAACAGTGACA